>WEIU01012877.1:273851-289471 GCA_013389925.1 Aegithalos caudatus | reverse complement strand
AAAAAAAAAAACAAAAACAAACAAAAACAAAAAAACCCCAAAAATCTTTTATGTAATTAGATTTATTTTCAGTCAGATTCAAGTAAGCAAAGGTTAGAAAATACATTATATTACATCTTTCTGGTTGCTGAAGTCACCTCTCTCAATCCCTTTATATAATTCCTATCTGGATCTCAGTAATCATATTAGAAAATACCTTGTATCTGTAGCCTGGATTTCAAACCTCCACCTGTATTTTATTTTTCTTAAGTATTCTTTTTTTTTCCTAAGACCTGAATTCCTGAAAGTGCCAAAGTCCACTCAGTTACAAAAAAAAAAAAAAGAAAAAAAAAAAAAATCCACTTCCTTTTCTTAACCCTGTAAATTCATACATGGGATGTTTGAGTGAATATAGAATGCAAAGTTAAACGAAACTTGTGTAGCTAAATCTGGCCAGCATCACTATTTGTACTGACTATCAGGCATAATGTAAAGGGAAACTTGGAAAAAAAAATCTGTTACTTGTGAACTCTGGAACACCAGTAATGAAAACTGTCAACAGGCAGAAGATTTCGTATCCCATTTCAGTGCTTTTATGTCTAAACATTCCACTGTTTGTGACCTTGCAATACAACTAAATCCAAAGTTAAATCACAGTGATGATGATTTGAAATTTTCATATGAATAAGCTTCAACCAAAATACACAAAAAAGTCTCATTCCCCCTACAGAAAAATCAAAGCATCTGATTTCAGTGAAAGCAGTTTTTGTTAAAGAAAAAAATGGGTTTCTATCAAAATGATAAAGATTGATATGATCTTTCAAAAGAATAAAGTCCTGAATTGTAATTGGACATACTTTGATTTTAAAACAAAATTGTTTACGAGAGTCATAATTATTGCATTTTTGACGGGAATGGTCACACCATATGAAAAATTATAGCATTTTATATTTTCTAGCACAAGAACATATATGTCAAGGTTTTCCCTATGCCTACAAAACCTTCTGATGATACATCTTCTGTCATTTAAATGGCTGCCTTTCAAAGAGCCTTTGCTATCACATGAAACTTCATAAACTCCTCAAACCTATTTTCTATAGGGAAAAAGGTGATGTATGAGTATTAGCTAGGTCTTCCTTTTGTTTTGAAGGAGTTATCCTGGTCATCCTTATATTCCCTGGGAATTGACAATCACTTGAAAACCTGACCATTACTTTCTGCAAAACACCATCATAGCCATAAAAAAGGGAAGAAATTTATTTCTGAAGCCCTAAGAGGCACTTCAAATTTCTATAGCAAATCCCTGTCTATACAGTCTAAACATCACCTTATCTTCACAACCCTGTAATAATAATTATAAAAAAAATTAGGCAGAGCTTTTTTCTGTTCTGGTAATCACACACAGAACACTTCTGGCAAGCATATTATGGATAATGAGGGCTGCAAGGACCAGTAAGCAGCATCACTCTCCCTTCCAAAGTACAGCATTTATTGCTCAAGCTTTCAGAGCTAAATGGCTTTAGCATGTGTGCTTATAACAACGTGTTAGCTGTTATGTGCTTGACATGTGGCAGCAGCTTAAAACCATTTGAAAGCTGAGGTTAAAGAAGGCTTTTGCACAGTAAAGGATAATATTGCTAGAGCAATCATTACTGCACCTGTGAGGACAGCCTACAGACACTGCCTTTCAGATGCTGGCTTGCATCCTGCTCAAAGAAACCTGCCTATGTGGTGTGAGCCTGCTTTTTGTACAGGCTCATCTACAGTGCAGGTGGGGGAAAAGCAGCCCCTGCTTCCCCAGAGCCCTTCAGTCTGAGAACAGTGCCCTTACAAGGGTAAAGGATTACCACCCACTCTCACCTGAAATATCTCCAATGGCTGCATCAGAACATAGTTATGACACAAAATGCAGCTCTACAGGGCAAAACCAGCAAGAGACATGGAGTTCCATTTTTCTGGACTAAGACAACAAGGACCAGAAATTTGCTTTGAAAAGAGGAAAGCAGTGCACAGCACACTTATAACTGCACAGTGTACTCAGCAGTCAGGCTGTATCTTTTCTTCTAAGGTGTTGCAGCGTGAAGTAAGAATTTCTGGGAAGAAATATGGTAGTACACATAGGACAAAAGTTCTTCCCCATTTGTTTTATAAATTCCTGAGAAAAACCTGCACACTTTTATCAGTAAATTTTTTCTGACCAGACCAAGGTGAGAAATTATTTCGAGGATCTCAGCTCTTTCAGAAAACATGCTAGTGGTTTCCTCCTGTCTGGTACCAACTCTGCACCTGCTCACTCACATCTTTCTTTCTCACCTCAGAAAAGTAACACAAAGAGGTAGAAATACTCTTCATATTTCTTCAAAAAGAAAATAAATCACAACATCAACTCATCACAACATCAACTCATATATCCACACTCTGTACAGCTTTAAAGAAAGTTTTTTCCTGTAATTGTTGTACAATACTTATGTAATAAATGCAGTCTTAATGAAAGAGTAGATAAGACAGTGATAGGTTCATTTCCATTTAACTCTCATATTGAGGAATATACTTCCAAGAGATACTCTTCTTCATCTTAGCTCAATAATACTCCTAGTTTTCTGCTTCTCATTCAATGACTCCCTAAATACTGCACGTAACTTGAAACTTTTGAACAAACTGAAATTTTGTTTTTTGTTTGACACACAGCATGTGTCCGACCGGGGCATCTGAAGAGTTTGTCAGAATTTCATTGAAAGAGCTTTCAGTCTCTTAGACTATTTTGTGCATAACCTAAAAATAGAAACTTGCTTTAATAAAAACTAAGTCATAGGCTTTACTTTCCAATGGACACTACTTGAAAAGTATTTTTGTAGGATGTACTTTGTACAGAGGAAATAATTTTGGATTGTACAGATATTCAAACCAATATGAGTGCTCAACACAGATGAACTTCTGGTGTCCACTGGGCACAAATGCAGCTATAAGATCTTAGCGAAAGAAATACTTTCAGGGTTTCCCCTGGGATGAGGTTTTAAATATTCTCTACATGGGAGTCAAGTTTTAAAATTCAAATACTTAATTGAAAAAGAGATTTAGACAAAAAATCCTCCGCATTAAGCAAAGTATTTAACGCAAGTGTCAAAGTTAACAAGCACAACAGTGATTAATACAGCAAGAAAAAATATTTTCTTACAGTGCAGGAGCATTTGTGAAGAAGGAAGACAAGGCAGGTGTCTGTCATGGTTCCTTCTGATTTTACAGACATAGATATTAATTAGTTTTACCTTCCTGGCACATGAGTTCTCCAGTGCTGCCATCATGGGTCAGTATTTCCTTTTCCTTTATTTGTTTGCTAACCCAAATCTCCACACTTCACCTTCAAAGATCAGGCAAACCCCTGAAGGCAGAGACTGTATCTCACTCTGTTTGCACAGAAAACTGCACGATGCTGACAGGAGCTACAGACCATACATGCTTTACTTCATTTATCAAATACTCCCAAATGGAATGGGCATTTTTGAGGGAACAAAAAAGTCTCCGGTGATCCTGGGAAATAATGGAATAGGAATATTTTTAATTGGGGGGGGGTGTTGTTTGAGGGGTTGTTTTGTCCTTCTTGTTTTTCTTTGGTGGTGGTTGTTTGGTTTGTTTTGCTCCCCAGAAGATTGCCAGGTTAGTGCTGACCTGTATCAATGTTGTTTTATTATACCACACCAGCACTGTAATCAGGTCACTCTTGGTTTTCTCCCTGAATCTTCAGACATTGAATTCTGAGGTTTGCTTTTTGTTTTATTTTCAGATTTAGATTGTGTTATCTAAACAGATTTTATCTGTTTCTTCTGTTTTGATGTTCTCTGAGCATGCTTTCAATATATAAAACTTTTCTCCACAATATCTAGGAACCAGCACCCACTATCCCCAAACTCCACCTCCTCCTCCTCCTCCTCCTCCGGTTGCTATGATAGTTATGTTCTTTTGCAGAAAGGGTGCATGTCCTCAGGAAGACCTTGTTCACAGATCACCCCATCATCTACTTGTATGGTGAAGCTGAGTGAGCTGGAACTGCTGTTTCCCTTAAAAGACAAAGCCCTTGCAAATCACAGGAAGATGATATTTTGGTTTTTGAATGTAAACCTTATATCTACCTTATTAAGTAACTGCCTAAACAGCCTCTCTTCAGCTTCAACTGCCAAAAATTATTGGAGTTACTCTTCCCTCCTTTTCAAAATTTAAAAAATCTGCATGAAATCTATTTGGCAAAATCACCATTGGGCTGCCTTAGAGGATTGTAGATCTGTTACCAAACCAAGTATCTTTGCTGTTGAAGTAATGGTCTCTCTTGGTAAAAGTCTGACTACTGGGTAGTGTACTACCTAGATGAATAAGTTCAGGAAAAGGATAGCTCAGATATAGCAGTCTCTTCTTGATGGGTTGAACTTGAAATTTCCTGTGAGCTCTCAAAATCCCACATCTGCCATTGCTTCCTTACTTTAACTGCTGCAGTCCATTAGGGGAACTCAGTCAATTTGCTTTCCAACCACTGGCTTTCTGGAAACTCATGAATAAATACAGCAACATACGCTGCCTTTATTTTCTGCAAAAAAACTCAGTCAGCTTGAAAGTAATGTGCTGTCATTATAGGTCCTTTTCTTAGTTTATTATATGGTCATTTTTTAAAGTCCATGTCTTAGTGGAAGCCAGGGGACAGAAGACAGGTCATTTGCACACACACCTATGAATCATCTTTCTCCAAGTGAATGAAAGCTGAGCTAGATAGCTCAGGGCTTTCACATCCTTTAAAACCTCCTGAAACCAGAAAGACAGATTGTAACAATTTACCTGCATGGCTGCTGAATCTTGTATGAATTTGTTCAGCAGCCAGCAGTCTAAAGCAACCCTGGCATGCGACAGTCATCTTGTACACTAAGGCTGTATGCCAGCTCCACAAGACAAAAGGTGTAATCATATTTCACTTAAAATGGTACATAATTCTGGAATGGGTTTCTGGGGTTTTTTCTTCATTCTAAAAGGAGCTTTAACTGAGCACTGCTTTTCCTGTAACTATGGAAGATAATAAATAAGCTCAAATCCAAAAAATTGTATTGTAATTGGAATGAAACTGTGATGCTTTGTGACTTACATTTCTCATGATGAGTAAAAAAGAGTGTAGAAAGTCATAGCACAGAAAGTAATTTTCCTCTTTAGAAAAATCTAATGTGTATGGAAGACTGTTTTCTATCTATGCAAAATCCAAGTATTTGTGAATAAAGAAACCCAAAATCACACACAGCAACAGATTTTTTTTCCAAAACCAGTGGACTTGACATAAAATACATAAAGAATCAACTTTGGTTCATGAAATAGGGTACAAATTGTGCTCATTTCAATATTTAGGATCTGCTCCCCTGTGAACATGCTGCCAATTTTATGTTGAGGTTGCCCCCCAAGCAAACCAGCTTTATGGAATCTAAGGAGATGCTGCATGTTAATCAGCATAATTCTAATGAGAGTCACATAATTCTAATGGTATACCCTGTCATAAATCCTCCTGCAAAGCCTGCTGATGAAAAAAGCATTTTCACAAGAGATGTTGATTATACTCCTATACTACCAACTCAAGTATTGCTTTTCATTTATTTCAAGGTGTGCTCAGCCCTGAAAGTCATCAGGAAAGTTAGAAAAGTCATCTTGTCATGAATTAATCTATAAGTGTTTGTGGTGTTTTATGTCAAGCTGATCTAAAGATAAATGGATACAACATGCTTATTTAAAAAAATAACAAAAATAAAGGTAATCTTTTGACCCGGTTAAATTGCAGCCTCAAGTTTTCCATCATGCTTCTGTCATCTTAATATTTGCTCCAAGTCATTACAAAAGCCTTGGATTCACTTTGTTCCTCTCCAGAAGACTGTTCAAAATTGTGTTTGTCTTGTATGAACAATAACAAAAAAGTACTGCAAACAAAGCTGAAGTCGTTAAGCAGGTTTCTCTTTTTACAGCCATTATTTACTCATTTTTACACTGTGACATGCTAATGGCAATTATTAACGTTTTCTTTTACTAAGAATTTTGTGCATTTTTATCATTTACATGGTAAATATAACAATAACTTCAACTAGACTGACAAATCTTCTTCATGAGACCCATCACAAATGAGAATTCCCATATCCCACTAATGTCACAAAACAGATGGGAAAATCAAAAACAGTTAAACAATAGATGGGAAACAGTCTCAGACCTAAACATATAAATAACCATCTTTTTTATTTCTTGCCTCTGGAAACAAGAGGAAAGGAGGGATATACCAGGACTATATCCACATGAAGTGTCCTTGACAGCATTTGGCCCTAAAGTTTTCATGTTTTGAAATACCTAAAGATACCCTTGAGAAAAAGGTAGGAATAAAACTTTAAATTAGGTCTATTCTGGATATCTGATATATGAAGGTATATATGCTCTTTCCATACTGCTCTCTCTAGCTTTGCCTGCACTGGCTCTTTTCTCCTAGACTCTTGGGGGACCACCAGAAATGGGAAAATTAAAACAAACAAGGGAAGTAGTTGATGCAAAGGGTTCTGGCAGCTGAGGGGCAAAGAGAATCTCAAATTTTTTGACGAATTGTGACTTTGAGGAATCTCGGTTTACAAAACTCAATACAAGTTAAAGTACTAAAACATTTAATGAACTATTCCTATTTTCTCTATGACTTTTAAGTGCTTTGAAAATTAGTGTTTCAGAAATAATTTGTCCAGCAATTCTGGATATATGTACATTAGCATTGTCAGTGAACATTTCTTGGGCAGCAAAGCTCAATAATCTCTATTGACAAACTGTCCCCCTGTCTGTCCCTGGAGCAATCTGGATGTCAGCCTGATCCAATGACAGAGGCTAAACAGGACTGCACCATTCTGGAGGGAAAGAACATTTCAAAGGTATGGGCTGTCCTGTTGGTGTCAGTGCCATGCCATGTGTCGTGGGCATATTAATTTTTAATACAGTTATAGTGCTATCCTCCTAAAATCCAGAAAATAAAGTGGTGATATATTACTTTCACTTTGAGCTTCACTTCTCTCACAGGTAATTCTGGAAGACTTTTAGGGGTACTTCAGCTCTTAGCATCACAAATTCACACATAATAAACCCAAATGGATAAGTAGAGGGTTAAACCAGCCTTGTACAGTTGTACAGACCTCAGCTTGTATATTATGATCATCCACATATTTCATCAGCTAATCTTCTGTTTTGCCATCCCTGATCTGCCTCTCATAAAACTTATCGTTTCCCAGAGCAATACTTTTCTGCTCTGTTATAGTTGACTACATAGTTCTTCCCAGAAAATTGCAGTGTCAACTTTATTGGCATAATTTAATTTTATTTACTCACAAAACTAAATTCTCCAACCAGAAAAACTGGTTGTGGCTTTTATTTTTCAAAGTTACATTGAACTGGGCTTTCAGAGAGCAAAGTAAATATTTAATTAGCAGCAAGCTTTATAAAGCAATTACCTCTATAGGATGTGCACTTTCCCCTTCTTTATTTAAGAGTTTCATTGTTTCCAAAGAGGAATTCTGTCAAAATAATGACCATATGATCTCCTTATATAAAAGGAGAGAATATCATACACCAGTAGTGATCATAAGTAATATTTAGCCATTATTGGTTTATCTTTTGTCAAAAGTTCAGAGTATTTAAAGGAAATTAAAGAGGCCTTATTTACATGCTGCATAAACCTGTCTGTGCCCTAAGTGTTTATTACATTGAAATCTCAGAAATGTGTCCATTTGCGTAAACTGATATTTATAATTCTTGATATTATCAGAAAGTGGCAATACCTTATTGCCCTAAATTACTGTCCTTAGAGATGATATTACAGAATAAATAAATAAGTACTATTATAGGCTTGTAGAATGGATATGTCACAACTTCTTGTTTTGCCTGGATAATTTTTCTGCTGCTCAATGTACCTCTCAAGTCTTCCCAGAGGTTTCTGTCCTCTGACAGCACTGATCACAGCATGCTCTTCTGTCAGAGTCACAAAAGTTGCCATAACCCTGTGTCCCTCTGTGACCTCTTCCATGAGCAATGCTGAGCAATTAAGGATAATTAAGAGTGACTAAGTATTGAGATAGCCTCACTGAGCACAAGTTACTCTTTTAAAGCTCTTCTTAGTCAATGACCCCTCACTGATAACTTCATTGTCCAGGGACTGTAACAATGAGGAAAAGCCTTTTGATGTGGATATTGTGAGCAATGGGAAAAAAGAGGACAGACTCACAAAAAGGACCCTAAAAACTCAATATTTACAAAACAGTAGTGCTCCCATTACACTGAGGGAACTGAAGAAAACAGAGATATGGCCTCCTGGGGTTATTTGCTAGCCTTTCTGGGGACCTCTGACATGGGATATTTCTCTCAGATGACAACTGGCACCATGTCTCAGGGTTGTCAGAGGTTCACAGGGCAAAAAAGGGATGAGCTGAACAGGCAGCTGTTGAGGCTGTCTGTGCCCCGGGCTTGCTGGCCCAGAGAGTTGCCCAGGAAGGGACTTTATCTCATCTCTTGGAAGTCTTGAGATGAGTTCTACCTGTTCACTCTCAAAGTTTCTGGCTGCAGGTCCACAATTGCTTCAGTGCCTAGGCAAACCTGGGCACTCATTCTGTCCGGAGTCATGGCTACTCAAGGAAGTAAGGGCTGGATCATTGTCTTCATTCATTTGTATTCACTGTCAGGGAACACTGAAAGTACAAAATGCAGGTCTGCCCTGGGTTGCTCTAACCCATATAATCTCTTCCTCTGAGTAGTGTTTTATTAGAAAAGAACCAGATGAGCAATGTGGGATCTTTTCAGTAACTCTTACAGCCTTGAGGAGGCTAGGTAAAATACAGAAACTTTCTTCATAGTAACATGAGATGAAGTCATCTGAAGAGCAATCCCATAAGTAGCAGATTTACAGAGAGCTATCCATGCTTAGAATTAAGTGTTAATCAAAAAGGTTGGGTGTATCAGACCCTTTATAAGTGTGTGTGGCATGGATAAGCATGATAGAATTGAGGAAATATTACACTACAGATGAATTCCATTTTGCTTTTAATTATGAAAATAATGCACTGTTTTATCATAATGGCCACTCTAAATCTACAGAAGACTTTACAATGTTATGTTAAAAAATAACTTTAGTCTTGCCAGTATCAAAGAAGTATAAAATTATAAACATTATTAGATTTTAAGATGGAGAAAGTATACTTGAGATATCTGAAAAAGGTTTTCCCTTTGGATATTGAAACATTCTATTTTTGAATTAAATTATCTCACGTCTGTGAATGTCAAGAGGGATTTACTGGAAACACAATGATGGCTGTAAGGCTGGCACTAGAAGTAATATTAAATCCATTCAAAATATCTATTCTATGATACCACAAAAATATTATTTGTTTGTTTAATTGCCCATAGGGCTCAATTAAAGGATTATTAGTCATCCCTACTGGAATTGTTACTCTTTACCTTTACAAGGATACTTTTATGGTTGATGTATCTCTTATAAGACAGAATACTCTGGAACTGTGAAAGCTCTATGACTTCTCCTGGGCCTTGTAGCACCAGTGTCTGTATTTTGTACTATTTTGCTTACAAGGTGTATCAAAAATTATGTCTATAATGTTATATGATTTAATTCCCACCTAATAAAGCCTCTCCATCATAGGAGAGGCTGGAGCACCTCTTAGGAAAGGCTAAGAGAATTCATTTAATGGATTGTTCAGCCTGGAGAAGAGAAGGCTTTGGGATGACCTAGTTGTGGACTTCCAGTACCTGAAGGAAGTTTACAAGAAAGATGGAGAGAGACTCTTGACAAGAGGATGTAGTAATAGGAGAAGCCAGAACAGCTTCAAATTGAAAGAAAGTAGATTTATATTAGGTATTAGGAACAAAATCCTTACTGTGAGAATGGTGAGGGACTGGAATGAGTTGCCCAGAGAAATTATGGATGCTCCATCCCTGGCAGTGCTCAAGTCCAGGCTGGATGGGGCTCTGAGCAATCAGGTCTAGTGTAAGTTACCTCTGCCCAAGGCAGGTTGTTGGAATTGGATGATCTTTCAGTTCCCTTGCAACTCAAACCATTCTATGCTAGTTTGATTCTAAAGTATAAAATCTTGTATCTATTTTCTACTTCAGAAGGGCTGTCCAACTATTTGAGATGGCTAAACTGATTATCTGTGAAGATTGATACAGAATAGACAAAAGCTCAGAACCTAATTTTGGAAGCAAATAAAATCACAGTCACAGATATAGCTTTAATCCATCTTCATCACAAAACTTGTTATAACAAGTTTTCTGTATGTTGGAATTCATTAATCATCTTGAAATGAGCAGGACTAATTTTTTAACACTTCTGTTTTCAAACTGCAAAAATCAAGACACAAGAACATTTATGACAAATTGAAGTTACATATATTATTGGCGTTGTGACAGTGTTTTCTGTAGAAAGGGGGTAAAAACAAGGAGTTGCATTTTTATCAGTCATCACTGAAGCAAAAAATCTAGTTAAAATATGATTGAAATTACATTTTGAAGCCTTATAATAAGTTTATGTGAAGTTTCTGGACACTTGATGTAAATGTTATTTTTAGAGAGATCATTTTAGGCAAACATATTATTTTCCATTATTCATAAGTCTTTTGGACAATATATAACTTAATTTTATTCCTATCGCCTAAGTTGTGTATGTTACTCATGAGTTTACATTTTTTTAAAAATATGCATATAATAGTAGGTTCTTTTTAATAAAGATAACAGCACTGGAAATGTCCTAATTTTGATTACCATTTTTTACTATACCAAACCTAATTAGATTATATTAAACATTTGGCTCTTGGCATTTATAAAGCAAAAGCAAATATACAAAGATTAGAAACTGTTATTGTATTTGTTTATGATTGTGACTAGGAACTTGGAGACGTCATTACTTAAATTTTGAACAAGATGTTCTTGCCAGAGCTACAAATGATCTAGAGGTGAAATTGTGTTTGTTTTTTTTTTTAATTGGAGAGAGTTTATTATTGACATTTTAAGAAAGTCAACATTTGTTTCACACTTCTTGGCTACATATCAACACCTCCTGTCTAGTGCTCCAAGCACAGTTGTTTGGGGCATCATCATCCTGGTACCCAGTTGATAGCCAAATTAATCTCACAGGTGTTTTGCTAAACCTTTTAAATTTGTAGTAAGGCATCAGAATGCTTGGTGAGTACTGACTGTGTCTTGCTTTTGGCTTGGCTTTTACAGTGCACCTCACTGCAGAGATGCGTGTCTCTAATTGCCTTTGTTTGTTACGTGAGCCCCAGGATAAGTTATTCTAAGAAATATGATGTTGCTAATTATGAGACTAAATTCTTCTTAAGAAATTGCTCCAAGAGGTTGGACAACACATCTGTTGTAATAAGGTATTAACACAGACGTGTTGTCCATAAGAGTCAACAATTCAGTAGCATATTTCTTTTCTGAATTTTATTTGCTAAATTTTGCATTTACTTTGTCAAATACCTACTGTTGTCTATCACAGAAGCATCAGTGATCCAAATCAGTTAAGATATTGAGTCTGTTTGTACTGGAAATTGTAAAATTTTGCTCAAAAAAGGAAGACAGAAAAAAAGCTTGAAATCATTTCATTGACATTCCCAGCAAAGGACAGAAAAAGATTTAGACAATTACATTTATGAAGCAACCCTAGGAAGTATAGTCTCATCACAAAAGGCAAACAGAGAAAAAGAAAACAAGGTTTTTAATGGCATGGTTTTTAAAGGCAGGGCTACAACACAGCAAAGAAAATGAGGATACACCACTTGTAGTGTATAGATAAGGGAAGAGAAAAAAGATTAAATATTCTCTACTATTAACAGGGTTTTTCACACCAGGTGGAACTGAAGAAGAGGCATTTATAGCTTGATCGTATCACTTAAATCTGCATATTTATTGCTATGCCATGGATTGATCTGTGCTGTGCCCTTAACATTTTTCTGGGTATGAAACAGAGTAAAAACTGCAGCTGTACTCAGGCCTGGTGTGGAAACTCTCCTACATGAGGCAGTCAAGATGATAACCACCTTGTGGGCCTCACCAGAATAACGAAAATAAATCCACCTAATGAGTAGTAGTAAAGCCTAAAGGCTTTAAGGCTGGGAATAATTTACAGCATAAACCGATTAATGTTGCCATACTCCATATGACTTCCCCAGGCTATGTACCTAGGGAACGGAAGTTAATCTGCCTAACTAATTTCAGTCTATTTTATACAGTTTATTTATAGGTGACCATTTCTACTCTAAATCCACAGTTCATAAAAGGAAGATTTCATGCCACATCTTGGATTTCAGATATCATTGATGTTTGCAGTTTGAGTTTACTGACAAACAAGGGCATGCAGTTACGTAATCTAGCTGAATGTAAATGCCCCATGAAGCTCAAGGCCATTAAATGTCTCCAAAACTCTAGGCCTGACTTAGACCCATTAGGATGTCAGTTTTCAACCTCTTCTACTATTAAGTTGTGAGTATGGTGGCAGAAAACAAGACTTTGCAGTGTTGTGCAGTAAATGATAGTTCAAACCTGGGGCCTGCTGGTGGGTGTCCCCCACCCCCATGTGATCCCCATGTCAAGGGGTACTTAGCTTAGTGAACTCAAGGAAACTGTGAAATCTTAGGCATGATGCTCTCTTGTTACTTCATTACAATTAAGTACTGTGCACTTTGCAGGCTTCAAAACTCTCTCTGAATGATGTATACAGGTTCTGAGATTGTTTTAGTCTAAAGGATTTATTTATATTCCTGACAAAATTTAGTCAAACCCATTTGGTCAGCCACAAAGCAGTGAATCTTGGTGCAACCCTGCACCTCCCACCCCTTAACTTAATCCCCACTCCGTAACCTGATATCTGATCACACTCCTATGTGCACTTATATGCCCTTACAAAGAGTTTGTATAATAGAGCTACCTTGGGACAGATTTACTTTACAAGCTTCACATTTCCAGGTTGAATCATGAATCATGAATCATGAAATGGTTTTCTTGTTTGTTTCAGTCATAGGCAGCTGTCCTTGCAAGAGGACTCCAACAAAAATTTACTTCAAATGGTGAGAACTGCTGGTCTGTGGCAACAGGATTTCTACCTGGGAAGAGGTTTTGGATCCACCTCCTTTTCACAGGACAGTTCATGCATTTCGCACTAAACAGGAAAAGAGGCCTTGAAGTGAGTCTCTCATCCAGCAAGCAGTGTACACTCATTTCAGATGCCAGACTAATGCTGTATTCAGCTTTCGAATTAGCCTATTCATTTTGTCCCCTTATCTTGCTTCTGGCCTTTTGGAAAAACAGTTTTTAAAAAGACTGTTCAGAACCAAATTACTGCTTGGAAAACTTTCCTAGAAAATAGTCTTTGCTTCTTTCTGCCTGGAGAGACTTGGTTAAAAATAAGAAATGTGCTAAGTAAAGATTCAAAAGCTAATGATTTGTGAACTCTACTCTGGGCCAGACGTAGTATTTGGATTAAATTGGTGTTAGCCTCCAGCAAATCTCTATAGAAGCTCTGCTATAGTCTCCTGCTTCCCCCTTTTCTTTGTTGGAGTGTACTTACTTCATTCACTCTATTTCCTGAAATATTTTTTCCCCTGAAAGTATGCTGAAGAAGATATGTGGATAAAAAGAAGCCTAAAAATTATTGAAAGGTGGGGAAAACAATGTTAGAAATGTGTCTGCTTTTCCTTACCCAATTAAGAGTCTGATACGTGGTCTACATACACTGCCTGTGGCATTTTCCAATCTTCTCTTATAGATTTTGAAGCAAATGATTTTTTTAAAAGAGTCTGAGAGTGTGGTTTGTCAAATGTGGAAAAGGAATGGGAGAGGAAGGTATAACTACCTAATGTGTAGTTACAGAGAATGTGCAGAGACATTGAGAGAAACTCCACTCTGAAAGTCTGAGAGGTCACAGGCACCTATTTCATCAATGAACATTTTAATTAGTTTTTAACAAAAAATATTCGCAGTGTTGGTCAAATAATTTATCCAGATATTCTTCTGGAACCTTCCACTTTGGAGAGATTGTCAGCTCAACTAGGAAAAGATATGACCAGCTCCTAATAATTTTTAGTTTGGCCCTGCTTTGGGCTGAAGTTGGATCAGACAAGTTCCATAGGTATTTTCCAACCTCAATTACTCCTTTTTTTCCATAATTATCAGTAGATTCTGTGTCTGATATGTTGATAGAAACAAGGAATATATTTATCAAATCATGTTCTCATTTCTTGTTTTCTATCTTGTTTTAACTTTCTTTTTTTTATTCTCCAACTCTGACATTTGCAGTACATCACTGTTGAAAAGAACAGCTTTTGTGACCTATGAAAATGATTTGTTTGAGTGCCTAAAGCTTCCTGTATCTCACTAAGAGTCATGAAAGTTCTCAAAAATACAGCATTACCTATGAAAGTACCTGTTAGAAAGTAAAATAAAAATAACAATTAGGAAAAAAAAACTACCAAAACATTTTTGAAAGCTTATCACACCTGAATGTTTTAATTCAAAACAAATTTTTTGTCATTCTCAGATCAACCTGATGTTTTCTTCATGCTGTTAAGGAAGTGTTTACCTTTCTGCAAGACCTTGGTGGTATGATTATCAAAGAACTAATGCTCATTTTCATACTCAGCAAACACTAGTTATGCTACTTCTGGAGAACACTAGGTAGTGTAAGAAATTAATTTCAAATAATATTCTTTTTCTATTGCCCAAAATGATAATAGAAGGAGAATTGTTGTTCTTTGTTCTGCAATGACAGATTCTGTTTAAATTTTTCCTGTGCAAAAGCTGTAGAAACACTACAGTCTGGAAGAGAGAATTCCCTCCTTTGCCACAGTCTGCATAAACCTGTATGAATCTCACAACTTAAAACCTGAGCTTTGCTGTCACATGCTTAAAGGAAGTAAAATACCTCTAAGTTCCCACCGGGCAGTTATCTGCCATGAGACTTTTGTGCTGCAGTGGAGTGGGGTCAGCCCTGCTGGGCAGGGTCTGTGCCAGCAGCACGGCTCCTTTGCCCAGTCAGGGCAGCACAAAGGAAATCCCAAAGTGACTGAGGGGGAAGAGATATGATATCTTCTCAGAGAAAAGGAAGATGTTAAAGTATGCCTTCTGCAATTAAAAATAGTGCAAGAAACAAATGCCTATGAATAAAAGGCCTTCACTAACCACCAAAGTAATCTTCCTTAACAGGGCTTATCAATTTTACCTTTACATAAAAACTAAACTTTATGAGCCTATATGAATTGCTTTTATATCTTATTGAGTGATTTATAACATTTTCACAATAAAATTAATTGGAACTTCTAAAATCTATTTTTAGGCACAAAAAGTCTCAAAATTATTTTCAGTCGGGACTGTGCAGCTTTATGGTAACTATTTGCCATAGTTTGGGCACCCAGTCTCTTCACTTGGTCCTTACTTGTATACATTTTACGATTTTAAAATATTTATCTCACTTAAAATACGTCACTGTCTATCTTGCCTCATATAAATGAAATATCAGTGTCTCCTGATGTTGTTTTTAATACAAGCACTTTTTCATAACCACTACAGGCACTTCTTAATTAAAAAAAAAAAAAAAAAAAAAAAAA
>WEIU01012877.1:259265-273835 GCA_013389925.1 Aegithalos caudatus | reverse complement strand
AAAAAAAAAAAAAAAAAAGTTGTATGCTTTCTGGTTCAGGCTTATTTGCTAGAAAAGAGCTTTCTAAAATGCAGAACCCAGTACCTCATTTGCAAGTGATTGTCAACTCAGAGGACTTTTAAGCAGAAGATTGGAGAAAGATAAGAATCTGAAAGTTTGCTAACTTTTTTACAGCCTCAAAGCTTTCCATAAGCAATTGGAATTGAAAATAATTGCTCTGAAATTGTTAAATCAAAGATAATGAACTGCAGAGAAAGGTCAAGATTTGTTGCTGAAGTATAAGCCCTCCCATCCAGAAAACAAACCAGTTCTGTTCCTGTTTGCAAGGTCATGCAGGCAATTCATTTCATCTAACTTTAACAAAACTTTTTTTTAAATACTCAATTTATTAGATTTAAGGCTTTGAGCTGATACAGATTGTTGTGGCACCAGAAAACTTTTGGAGTCACATCAGCTTAGCTGTTGGTTTTTTTTTTTTTTTTTTTTTTTTTCTTTTTTTTTTTCCCCTGTATCTTGCCACAAAAATAAAAGCTGTTATGATAAAATCACTCACAGAATTTTATAGGTCAAGGGGTCACCAGCAACAGTAACTCACTGAAATAATTTGCAGGTTCTTGTGTTACAGGGCATGCTGTTCTATTTTTCCACCCCCAAAAGGCAGCAATACAGCTCCCAATGACAAAAGACAAGGATCTACATGTGGGTCTTTGAGGGATCCTGCCTGACACAAAGATCAAGTATGGGCTGGTAAGACATACAGATCTGTACATTACCCTGATCAACTCTTCTTCCTCTCAAGGTGGTCCCTCTATCCAGGAGGAGCAAAACCAATTTGAATTTCCTGCAGGAAAGGATCAATCCTAAAACTTAATTTGGCTTCCATACTTTCGAAGGTTGAATAAGAAAATGAACGAACCATTAGATGAATGTTGAATCGAAGGGTGCAGCCATTCTAACTCAGAGCCTGGTGTGCAGCTCTGGTGCGTGACCTGAGCTCCATGTGGCTGCACTGGTGTGAGAAGGTGCTGGGGAAGGAGCCACCAAATGGCAGGTAAGAGATAAGATTTCCTACAGCCACAGGTACTGTATAACATCTAACAGCTGCTGGATCCAAAGCACCAGGTAAGAAGAAGTGGAGAAATAAAAAACAAAGGGAAAAAGAGATTAGGGGGAACCTGTGGTAAAAAACAGAGTAAGACCAAGGTTCAGCCTTCTCTGCCAAGAAAAGACTCTCCAATTCATCCCTGACAAAGAGCTGCCTGCAGAAGTGTTTAGTCCCGCCAGAGAAACGTATTAGTGTTTAGTCTGCAACTGTGTTGGTCTTGGCCATCTATTGCATGCACTACCCCAATAAATAACTCCTGTGCTGTCCGTGCTGTGCCCAGCTTGCTTGCAAAGTCTCTCTGCGTGTGGTAAAATATGCCTGAACCAAGGTGACTCATGAAGGTGTGCTCTTGGCACCAAGATTGCTGTTGATTTAACTTCTGTGTTTGCATTTCTCTATAAATATTTTAATTATTGATAAAAGTATTATAAGGAGGGGCTGGGGAGGGACAATTAATGGGAACAGACAGGAATGGGGAGGAAGGGAGAAAAGTGAAGCAGAAATGTTTCCAACCTTCATCTGAAGCACAGGTTAATATGATATTGTACTCAAGCCAAGAGTGTCCTGATGCATGATCAGAGATCTCCATCATGAGTAGAAGGTTACTGAGACCCCTGTTGCTCCACAGATTACCCTTCAGCCCTACCTGTACAGGGTGGCCATTTCTCCCCAGCGTGTGGCTCGAAGGGTGCACTGACTGTTTCAAATACAGAGTCCCTTGAGTTTCACACCAGCCTTGAGAATAGAGGAGGTAAGACCAGAAAATAGCAGGGATTGTGACAGAGAAGGAAAGGGGCAAAGGAAAGATAAGCAACCTACATGGAAAAGTGAAATGGTTTTCCCATAGTGGAATAGAGATATGATAATTTGAATTTTGTCTCATTTTTCTTAGTTTAAGTGTACCTAGCCACAGAGACATATTGCAGATGAGCTGATTATCAGGCAAAATATTAACCTTTAATATTCCATATGCTTAAATGTTAAAATTGGTTTTAAGTATAAAGTTGAGGTTTTTTTCTAAAACTGTTGTGCATGGAACATTTAATTATACACTGAACAAAAAAAAACCCTAAATCTTGTAATGGACTGGAGTGTATTTTATTTCTATACTGAGTGAAATTCTGTGTGTAATATGGCATAAAACACATTATTTAGTTTCTTCTACTGCAAGCCTCCATGAAGCATGGAAAATCTCAGATACATCTCATTAGCTTTTCTGCATGAGGGTTTCTAATTATGAAGTGCTATAATTGACCATTTTCCTTTTCAAATTAATTTATAACATAAGATTTGATTGCGGAAATGTTCAAAAGGAATAATTTGGTTTGACCTTATAACTTGTTCCAACTCTTTGGCTGGTATCCATTAGGATCATTAAAATCAATTAAGGAGTTAAGTACAGGACATCTATTGTTCTGCCATAGAATCAATAGACCCTTTCAAACCTCTTATAATTTTATGGATCACAGCAGACTGTTTAAAGAATTGCTCTTTTGTAGGATCATAGGTTCTAATCTTATGATGGTTCTAAGCTTTTAGTGACTCTTTTCATTTTATTTATTATTTTTAATTGCAAACACATGCATTTTTGGGGTTTGGAAATACAGCTCAATCTTTGGAAGAGGCATGCAATCCATATTGCATTTCTGATACCACAGGCCCAGTAAAAACTGAAGTATAGTTACAATCAATTTAATTGAAATTGTTGAATATTCAGTTCAATAATGGCTGGCTATTTGTAGCTGCAGCTATATTTAGAAAAAGAAAAAAGAGGTATTTGTATCCCAGTAACAGAGATGTGGCCCACGTTATTGCTCCATGGCTGGATCAGCCAGTGGCAATCATTGCAGAAGCTGAAATGACAAACATTGGGGAAGGACAGACTAGCACTGTCCTTAAGGTCCAGAAGCTACACTATTGCAATAACAACTTAGGTCCAGAAATAAGCTTGACTTATTTGGTGAAACAGTATTATTTCATAAAAAGCATGTTTCTTTACAGCAACTGTGAAATGAGAGTTCACTCATGTTTGTGTAGCACCTCACTAATGGGACTGATAGTGTGAAAAATGTCAGTGCTAATGCTGGGTATATGTTAAATGACTCCTATGCTTTTTATTATTTAGAGGCTGCTTCTGGGCTTTGGAGGAGGCAGTGTTAATCAATTTCAATCACAGTGAAATATTACAGACCAGATAGTCATGCTGAAAAGTAAGGATGAATGGAATATAATACCACACACCCTATTTATGACTGAGTTTAATACATATGAAGGAGAAAGAAATAAGGAGAGAAAAATTTTGAAAGTCAATGCCTATAGTTGCATTCACACCTTATTTGTGGCCCCAGAGTAAGCATACCTTATGTATATAAAGACTAAAGTTGCTCATATAATTGAAATTGAAAAAGTGTAACAGTTTTTCATCCAAATCTAATCGTTGAGAAGAAAGAAGAAGAATAGAATTGGAAGTGGTATGCACACACATCTTAGCTTCTATCATTTTCCCAGGGTTATGCTCCCCCTTTCACTGACCTGGCAGTGGGAAGTCTCATTGCAATCTCTGAGCACCTGGAGTTCTTCACCAGAGGAACACAATGGTCTTGTTGATGGTTTCGCCTCATTTGGCCTCCTTCTGTGCTATCATGCTTTCACACCTCATTCTTTCTTCTTTGGTCTGCTGCTCCATGTTATGTCCAAACTTACTGCCTATGGTATCTTTTTTCTATATTGCCTATGGTATCTTTTTTCTATGCTGGATACTTTTTCTTTGTTCTGCTTTCGACACCCAGGTGTCTTTAACCAACCATGGCTGAGAAGTTTTTGCCCTTGGAGTCTCTTGTGCCAGTCTCTTCCCCATCTCACCAGTTAGCTTTGTTTAGTGTCTCTACTCCAGCTGCTGTCTCACCAACCTGTGATTCTATATGTGACATCATCGTGTTAAGGTCATCAGAACAAGGAAAACAAATTAGCTGCAGACAATCTGCAATTAGGAAATATGTTGTTGCAGCTAAACCACATTAAAGTAAAGCTGCTGTCAGGTCAATAAAAGTTCAGATGGAGCAGGCATGACAATCCTCAGACCTTAGGCCTTGCAAACTCAGAACACTTATGGTCAGTTGCTAAAAGTGACATTACCATACCTTAGAGCTGCAGGGTAACACCATTAGCAACATGTAAGTTCAGCAGTATATCTTAACAAATTAATATTTCCTTTATCTGACTATGCATTAATACAATGTCAGCCTGCAGTGAGAAATAATCACTCATTTTTTCTTCTGAAAAAACAGTTTGCATATGTTTCCATATTCAGTAAAGGATTTCTAGGCACTGATTACTGCATCATCTGTAATAAACCATCAAAGATGCCTACATAAAAAAAAATTAGTAAAAGATCAGTGAAGCCACTTCCTCTTATAATGTGACTTTTGGCTTACTTGAGAATAAGACTCAACATAAGCATGATAGATCTCATAGTTCATCTCGTACCATCCGTATTTGTTATTAGGCACAGTTTAAGGACAATTAAAAATAATTTTATTTCTTAATTTGTTGAAAGAAATGCTCAATTTCTACACTGGAAATGTGAAGACATTAAAAATTATGCTGCTTTTCTTAAATTAGCCAGCTATTCCTCTTCCTCTTTTCTCCTCAAGTTCTTGAACCACCAGACTGTGGTGGTAATACCCCACCAGACTGCAATTAGCTCTGTTGCCATCTGGGCAGTGGCAGAGGTGACTTTCCCTTCCATCTGTGGACACCTGGCAAAGCAGGGGCAGGGGGGAACACCCAGGAAGGGAAAGCAGGAAGGAACACTGGCAGGGCATCCTCTCCTTGGCCATCAGTCTCTGGGGGGTGACTGGAAGAGCTCCTCTCTTCCTTGGTCATGGATAAAGCAACAAACACTACTCTCATGGCAGGCTCAGGACCAGGATGGAGAGGTCCTGGAAGTATCTCTACTGTGTCCCCTGTGAAGAAGTGGGACTCAATGTCCTCTTGTGCTGTGCCTCCAGGCTCACCTGTTGGCATGCATTGAGGGCTTCTCCACCCTTTTCTTCAGGGAGCTTTAAATGCCTCTCTTCCATATGTGGGCCCCAGGTACATTTCTAAACATGATGTGTGACTGCCAAAGTGAGAGGCAGGAGCTAAACACCCTGCTGCTCCTTGGCTTGCTCTAGCAGCTATCTGGGTAACTGCAAAATGCTTAGAGCTGAAAATTAATCAAAATGTTCTTCAGCATCAGTCTTTCTTTCCTCTATCACCAGCAAGCAACCAACATCAAGACAAACAGGGTGACCCTGACAAAGAGCTGACTATTGGCTTGTGTGTGCCAGCTATCAGGTTTTATTACTGCTGGTTTCTGTCTTAGCAGAGCTATTCCTAATTGTGTGTCAAGAACATTTCCTGCTTCAGAAAGCAATAATCTGTATTGCAAAGAAATAGGCCACCTAAAGTACCTTCATGAGCCATAATCTCTTTCTTCCCCAGTAGTACTTTCAGGGATCAGCATCCTCGTTGTCTGTTGACTTCACGAGCCCCAAATGCACAAATATCTGGAAACCAAAAAGGGAGAAAACAGTGCTTTGCTAAAATACTTCAGATTCAGCAGATACTGCAGAGTTACTCTTGTATCTTTCACTTGAAACATTTGACATTATAAGGGGCAGGATACAAATACACTTGGGAAACAGGAACTTTGGCAAGAAAATCCTCTGTTAATACAAAATGATTTACATCAGCCACGTGCAGCATGCAAAGCTGCACTATGGAAAAATAAAATGCTGCATACATTTCTTCTGTGAAGCAATTGCCAGTAGTGGCCAGCATTTTGTAATAAACTGCCTTATGTTTCTTCAACTATAACATTTTGATGTTCCAGTTGGTGCTGTATTTCCCTTACTGAGTCCATTTGAAGAACATTTTCAGCTCATAACGCATGTTGAGAAACAGACTTGCCTGTCTATAATACTAATGCATTTCTAAAAAAAGCAAAAGGATGCTTCTGAAAGCAATCAAAGCTTGTAATTTTTTTGGAGTGTGTTGATATTTTTCAGGAAAGCCTGAGATCTTGGTCTTCTGTAGTGGAATTTTCACACCCAAATTGTTCTGATCCTTTTCTTTGACAACTGTTAGCTATTTATACTTGGAAGACATGGACTTTTGTAGCTCTAAGAAGGCAGCCATGTTTTTCAGGCTGACAAAATATTTTCTTCTGCTTCCTTGTTCTGTCTTTAAACTTAAGGCCTTTTTTTTTATTATTTTCTTGAGAAATCAGACATATAACACCTTATAGATCATATATTTTGTCCTTATAATTTTGTTTCATGCAATTTGCAGTGTGTTCTTGTATGCAAACCATTGAGTACTCCAATTTCTACATATATCTTAACTGTCAGAAGTATATATATAATATTTCAGTGTTTAATACCTCTGGGGAAAAAAAGGAAGTTTTTTCTTGTTTTAAGTATCAAATTATTTTCTTTCTTTTTTTTTTTTTTTAATACTACACAGATTAAAAATCCTGGGGGCGGGGGCAAACACACACCAAAAAAAAACCCAAACCAAAAACAAACAAACAAACAAAAAACCTGTTTAGTAATAAAAAGT
Organism: Aegithalos caudatus; assembly: GCA_013389925.1. NCBI lineage: Eukaryota > Metazoa > Chordata > Aves > Passeriformes > Aegithalidae > Aegithalos > Aegithalos caudatus. The sequence continues at coordinate 267,126 of WEIU01012877.1, read as the reverse complement.
CTTTTAAAGAAAAGAACCATACAAATTTAATGTAGTTAATGCATTTCTGAGTGGCATGTTCTGCCACTAAAAGGAGTGATGTAGAAATCCATATTTTTCAATTACTATTATTACAATCAGAAAAAAAAAGAACTTATCAGAAACGGAGCAGAAATAAAAGTTTCCCATCTAACTCCATTTCCCCAGCTGTTATTTTTTTTTCTGAAAAAGACTTCAATGAAGGCTCAGCAGAATATTTTATAGCAAAAACTGAACATCAGAATGATAACCATATATGATAACAAATGTGCTGTTTCGTTACTCTGCAAAAAGTGGGGGGAAAGTTGTATAATGTTGATGGATAACATCTTTCTTTTATGTGATATTTCTATTTGCTTGATTAAAATAACCGTATTGTAACAATATAGAAAAAATAGTTCAACTTTTTTTTTTTCCTCTTGCATGTGTAACTTCCTCCTAAATGAAGTCTGGAGATCTGTTTATTACAGCCTACCAACATGCCCAGCAAGAAAAGGTACATTCTGTATTTAAGTCTGTACAAGAGGGAAACCTGCTTTTTAAATGATCTTGAACCAGGGCTTTGAATGCAAATTACCTTCCCACACAGATCAAAAAAGAAGAAAATAGAAACATCATAAGTGTTTGTTTATATCAAAGTTAAAAGGAGTAAATTTTCAAGATTTTTACCCAAATTTGGTACTGACACTAGCTTTGTTTACAAAATTTTCTATAATAAATTAAATCCAGGTCTTCTTCTATTCATAGTAAAGTTAGCCAGTAAGATAGGCTATTGCTGAATGAAACAAAGCCAAAGTGCAACAGCCTTTGCCAATGGAAGCAACTCTCCTGCATTTTGTCAGTGTGCTTCTATTTTCACTTTCCTTCTGCAGCTTCCTATCCAGTTAATCTACACTTCAGTCCTATCCCATTTTCCTGTCCTATTCTTCCATTAGTATTGGATATGAGTGCAGACAAGCATTACATACATCCCAGGCAGAGCCAACAGATAGTTTGTTTGCATTATGCTGTCATCACTGTGATTTATCACAACCACTCCCAGAGTAAGGCATTAAATTTACCTTACTGTCTGTCAAGGCCCAAGTTTTAGAGCTTATAGTGGAGAGCAGAATAGAGTAGATGAAGGCTGTATGGCTTCCCACAGTCACCAAATCGATTTTTTTATATGCCTGTGATGCTTAACCACAGATTCATAAACTAAGATTGAAAGCAATGTTTTCATGATGACATTTTAAAAACACTTGAATACAGTGTTATGTCCTCTTTTGTAAAACATGAAAATGTCAAATGCTAGTCCTAAGACTCTGACATCCTATAGGTAGAATAACACAAGAGTTTATTAACTAATATTTTCTTTTCCATATAAACCACAATGGGGAGTCATTTCAGAGTCAGAATATTAGCACAGTAGTCATGTTGCTAAGATCAGCTTCAGATCTTCCCTCAAGTGCACAAAGGAAATATCTGGAAGGAATGCTTAGTTTAAATATTTCTGAGTTATCATTACTTTCTGTCAGAAATTTCTTACAGGAAATGTCTCCGTTTATCCTGTCATGACACCAAGTGTCTGTCAATCCTGCCATGACACCAGTGTCTGTCATTTACTTCTCTTCGGGAAGTGTGGTGTGCTGAGATATTCCTGCTTGTTGGTGGGAGAAGTGACTGGCTGAGTCAGAAAGAAGCAGCCACCCACATCTGCATCTAAGATAGGATGGTTCTCATCTTAAGAAAGCAACAAAATGTGATCAAAACAAACAAACAAACCAACCAATCATTCACCATCTTTACTGAAGGAGTAGTGATAGTGCAGTTTTGACTCACTTGTAACCTTTTGGATAGCATGTCACACTTTTTTTTTCACAAGGAGAGATGTATTAAAGGTGTGAAACAGCAGAGAACGTTCGGCACATAGCACAAAACTTCTGCAGAAGCAAAGAGATGAAATATGAATCCATTTAGAAAAATGTAAAGCTCTGTCATTTTGCTTTTTTTTTTTTTTTTTTTTTTTTTTTTTTTTTTTTTTTTTTAATTTTTTTTAAAATTTCATTTACCAGAGAAGTCAAATGCAGTTTGCTGTGCTTATCTTTTTCATGACACTTTCCATCTACTTGCAGACCCAGACCACTGGACCTCCAGGTTCAATGTATTTTGGATTTAGATACACCTAAGCCAATAAACTTATAAACAATGCCAAACTTCAGCCTCTTATGTGTGCCAAAGGAAAAAAGAAGTACAGTTTTTCCTTGTGGGCAGGATTCTGACAATGATTGGGTTGCTGTGAGTAATGACAGCACTGTATGCATTGAAGGAACATTGAACTGAAACTTTTTGTCATCTCCATTTCTAAAAGTGATTTTTTAATACCAGTAAAGCTAAAATATAAACTAGTAATTTAGATGAAGATTCACGCTTCAGAACGTTGCATTTATTTTTGTTGGCATATCATATAAAGGTATATAAGAGATAATTCATAGTGAGATTTGAAAATAGAGAAAGTTACAGATGAGCAAAAAGAGGAGATTTTGGCATGGAGGAAAGACTGTAGGAACAGTTAAATAAGTCATTTATTTGTGGCCACAAGAAGCTGTGGACATGAACTAAGACTAAAAAAAAGAAGATTAAGATACAACAGATGACATCAAGCTTAGGGTACAATGGTATTAAGTAATGGAGAGCAGCAGCTACTCCCATACAAAGATATGAGGAAGCCTGTTTGTATGGGTTGTCACACAGTGTTAACCCATCCTCATACCCTCCTGTTTGGCACACATCAAAACACACTTTCAACAGCACCTTGCACAAAAGCTCATAGCTGGGGTGGAGACACAATGAAGATCCTTTCACTTTTGATAGGTTTCATTTGAAATGTGTATGTCAGCTACACAGAGTGTGTCACCTGAGGCAATGTGCCCCCAGCAGCCAGCTCCCAGGACGGCTGTTTGTTACCTCTGCTATGTGTTAGCAAGTGTGCTCCCTTGCAAGTCAGCTCCAACAAGAGGGTGGCCAGAGCTGACATGGAATGCTCCTGTGGGGCAAGCATTTGTCATGCCACTGAGGAGCCTAAGAAGGTTGAAAGATGGGGATATGGATGATTCAGAGGTCATCAATGGCAAATGAAAAAAGGGGTAGTATGGCCTACCCTGGTTCTGGAGAGTTCGAAGGGGAGATCCAGTCCCTGGGAAATCTGTACAGGGAAAAAAAACACATTAAAAATGTAACCACCAAACCAATAATTGAAAGAAAATGAGAAAGGAAATGTGTTCGATACGGGTAACATTAAGGCTCCAGTTTGATATACAGCATGGATATGCTGGGCAATCACTTAAAAGATAAAAGCTGTTCACAAAAGTCTTAAAGGAGGATACAGCATTGCAAACAACAGACACAAACATAATTTAACATTATGACTGGAGATACAGTACATTTAAGGTAACATCTCTTTATTTGAGAGTTGGTCTGTATTATTCATCCCATAAGTAGCAAAATAACTTCCAAAAATATATTCGGGGTTCTGGAAAACTGGAATTTCTAAAGAAAATGTTAAGCTCTTTCTTCAGTCTTAACAATCATGGCCATGTGTCCATGACAACAAGAATATGATAACATTATCTGGCTTATGAACTCCTGATTTCCTCTGTGTCCTAATGTGTCCTAATTTCAGCTTTTTTTTTTTTTTTTTTTTTTTTTCCCATATCCAGAAAACTTCTGCTTTAAAAAGAGAAATTAGGATGCATGCTCCTTAAAGAAAAGCCTTTCTGACTCATATAGCTAAACCAAATAAGGCAAAACTCGCTTCTTTCCCACAGGACTCTGTGCATTACAACGTCTGCATTGAAAATGACAAGTCAGTCAAAATACAAAATTATCACCTTTAGCCATTTTTCATACATTTTCAGGAGTTTTTTTATACTTCTATTTTATTCCATATTTGCATAATATATGAAAAAGAGCCTTTTCATACTCTCAAGCTAATTTTGCAATTTCTCATTTACTGCCTTTTACACAAGATAAAAATACTTTGCAGAATATATATTTAACTTAAGAACACCATATTTCCTTGAACAATTATGATGAATAAAATCATATCTAATACTAGTGCAGAAAAATAATTAAAAAAATTAAATAAGATGACAGAATGGATTTTCTAAGAGGTTTTATAGTTTAACTCATTGTCTTGGTTTGAGACAATTTAAAGGAGAACACTGAAATGAGTTGCCTCCCTTTAAGGTTTCCAACAGTCCCTTTTCTCCAATGAGGAATATTAATAGTTAAAAGTGAAAAAAAAAACAACCTTGGACAGTCATCAATAATATTTGAGTTCCAAATAGCACATCATGATGAAGAAAACAAACAAACTAGAATCCACTTGTGTGCCCTTTCATCCAGGAGGGCCAGCTGTGTCCTGGGGTTTATCAGGCACAATCAGTTGAGGGAGGTGATTGTCCTGATTTATTTTACACTGGTGCAGCCACACCTCAACTCCTGAATGCAGTTTTGGGCAAAAAATATAAAAAAAAACCATAAAGCCATTGGGGACAGTTCAAAGGATGCCAGAAGGATGGCGAAGGGCCTTGAGGGAAGCAAGAATATGAGTGATGGTTGAGGTCACTTGGTCTGCTCAGCCTGTAGAAGAGGAGACTGAGGGGAGACCTTGTTGCAATTACAGCTTGCTGTGAGGGGAAGGGGAGGGACAGGCACTGATCACTGACCTCTCTCTGGTGACAGTGACAGGATCTGAAGGAACAACAGGAAGCTGTGTAAGGGCAAGTTTAGTTTGGATATTAGGACAGGTTTTTTTTTCCAGAGGGTGGTTGGGCACTGGATGGGGCTCCCCACTGAAGTGGTCACAGCATCAACCTGACAGAGTTCATGAGTTTAGAAAATACTCTCAGGAACATGGTGTGATTTTGGGGACTGTGCTGTGCAGGACCAGGAGTCTGACTACAAGGATCCTTGTGTGTCCTTTGCAATTCAGGATATTCTGTTACTCTATCACTCTCTATATTCATAACTGCATTAATAGTCTTTGAAAACCAGACATGGAAATACACACTATAAAAGCACCATAATCCTTTAAGTATCCAAATCTCTGGTGCTATATAAAAGAATATAAATATACATTTATATAAAGGTGCTATATAAATATAAGGGAAAAATTTTATATTTCAAATAAAACATAAGCAAAAGACAGAAAGAATAATGCTCAAAATGTCCTCCACACATTCAAGCTAATTTTTTGTGATGTTGCACCCTTATAATACAACTCTATAACTGTTCTTCAGAATATGTATTAGTAGTAGACTGACTGTATTGATCTGAACTAAATTTTTAGCCTCAGTGAGAGGATACAAAAATCAATTTTTAAAATATTTTCCTGTCCAAATATTGAGAAAATACCCATTTCTCACGTGGCTAGGCTGTTCTCTGCTCTAAACCATATCTAAAAAAAGGTTAATAAATTCAGTAAAATGTCATAAATTTCTGGATGTTTTTCATATTTCAAAAACTTGTGGCATCCAGTCAAGAAATATAAACAGTGGCATGTGTCAAGGAAAGCATTCTTACCCTGCACCTCACAAATTTTGAATTCTCTGCTTCACCAGTGTGGTTGTACTGTTCTCTAACCCAGCCACAAATGGTGAAAGAAGTTTACATACTTAGAGCTTGAAATCTCTAAGCTTTCCTCACTGTCCCTGTGACATTTAAACAGAGCCTAGCATTACGTGTGCTCCCATGTCATCTGCTTACCCAAAGTGGACTGGGGAAAATGCCTGGACTCTTTGCCAAATTCAGGTCTTTGCTGGTGTTCCTGGATTCACTCACATTCTGGCCCAGATGAAGGCCATGTAACTACACAACCAGATGGTTGCATGAACACAAGAATGATTAGAATCCTAGATAATGCTTAGAGAGTGCTGCCAAAGAAAAGTCTTTGGGAAGAAAGAAATAATTAATCAAGATTGTACTATTAACAACCCACATATATTTCACTTTCAGCGCTCAGAAACTCCTCTTTAGGTCCTTCTGTCCTCAGGCTCATCATGCAGCACTCAAGAAAAATAACAAAAAAGGACTTGCTTCTAGATTTAAGAATTTGTGTCTTACATAAAGACACACTGATAGATGAATGTCTAGACTCATTAAATGAACTGGACACTGTTTTATAGGAAGTGGCAGCTGGTCATAACTAGCTTCTTTGAAAAAGGTCTCTGTTCTGTCTTTGCTCACAAGCAGCTAATATGTTACTGTAGGCAGGAACCATGCTTACATTAACATATTAGGCAAGACACAGTGCTACCAGTGGTTGCCATATTTCTGTTTGCTTATGTTGTAATAAATTACTATTTAGTTCTGGATAAAAGTGAACACCAAAGCCCCTTTATGAGTCTATCTATTTGACATTGGCAAGCAACCCTCAAGTAGCTGCACAGCATCTCCACGGAAGGGGACTAGTGACCTGGAAACTCCTAGTGAAGAGCCTCATGTCAGTGTTTTCACAGTGACAATAACTGAGGCAAAACAAAAGGCAGATGACTTCTTTAAGATCCAAATATAGAGTTCATGGAGAGGCAGGAGTATTCAAGGAAATGCTTCTTACATTAAACTTTTGCAAGTCAGAATTGTTAGCCAACTCAAATTCATTTGTGACCATTCAATTTTCCCCTTGTGCCCTGGCAGAGAGGAACTGTAAAGCATTTACAATGGCACACAGCCTCACTTTGCAGGCAAAATGGTGAAGATATCACTCTGTACAGCAGGAACTTATAGACCTTCAAGGAGGGACAGAGGTAAAATTTGTTTTCAGAGTACAAACACTCATCCAATAAAAATTTCCTAAATTTCCTTTATTCAGGCAGAAAAAAATAACTTTAAGGAAATATCCCCTGTTCAAAAAGAAACAATAGTCCTTTACTCTCAAGTGCTGTGTGCCAAGTGACACAGAATCATTTAGCAGACCATCTCTCCCACTGATTTAAAATTTGAATTAAAGTTTCTTGAGAATTGTCAGCAACCACACATTTTTAAATATGAAATCTTGTTCCATTGTTTTAAAATTAATTCTGTGGAATGCATATGTAGATGACAAGTAATAGACCTTCTAAAAATATTCCCTATTTTCTGTGCCCAAAGAATTACTTTATACTTTATTCATATATCTAAAATCATTGCTCCTCGTTCTCTCTTTAAAAACAAACAAACAAACAACAACAAAAACCCAAGAAATCATCAGCTTGTCACAACAAATCAGTTATTTGGTTTGAATGTATCTGATGTGCTATATATGCTCTACACATCACTACTAGATGTAAATGGTCTCACATTTCAGGGTAACCTTTCATTTTAAAGTGTCTCAGTTTATGTAATCAAGTCCTGTTCCTCATTTGTGACACTTTACCAAGCCCTTAAAATGACATTAAAATCTCTGTTTAATTCTTGTACATACTTCTGGATGCTTTTGTGCAGGAGGACGGTGGGGAAAGGTTTAAGATTTTGAGTCAATCAAATCTAACATGAAGAAAATAATGTAAAATAATGTATCTACACATTTTTCCTTTTTTAAAAACTGCTTCCAATTAATTCTGAAAGTTGGTGCCAGTCACTCACTCCCCCACCAGGAGAATCAAGGAGAGAATTAGAAGGATAAAAGATAGAAAACTCATGGGTTGAGATAAAGAAAATTTATTAGGTAAAACAAAAGCTGCACACACAAGCAAAGCAAAGCAGGGAATTAATTCACTGATTCCCATGGACATGAAAGGGTTCATCCATTTCCAGGAGGACAGGGCCACATCACATGTAATGGTTATTTGTGGAGACAAACATCATCACTTTGAGCATTCCC
>WEIU01012877.1:216997-250185 GCA_013389925.1 Aegithalos caudatus | reverse complement strand
AAGAACGTCAGTCAGTGCACAGTGGAAGGTGGTAAGGGGAATCTCAGCCACACCAATGTCTTTAAAGAACCAAATGAAGAAATGTGAGGATCTGAAAAGGTAGAAGAAGGGAGAGGATTTTGCATTTCCCTGACTGGCCAAATGATATTCAGCTGCAAAACTGCAAGCAGATAAAGACATTTCCCTCTTCAAAATGCCAGTGCTGTAAAGCCTGATACAATTGCCTTTTCCTGAAGCATCTCAGGATTTTTAAACTTGAAAATTGCCAAATTAGTTAAAGTGTGTGTTCTCTTGTTCACTAGATTGATACATTAAAAAAAAATCCTTTATAGCCAGTATCAGCAAAAAAAAAAAAATCTTCACTAATATGAAAATAAATTGACCTTGAAAGAACTTATTGGATGACACACTGAGAATAGATCAGACAAATACATGGTGAATGTTATACTGACATTTAGGCCTAGACTCCATTTAAGCAATTACATCAGAAGCACTGCTTATAAATAGGTAATTTATATTTGTCAAATGCATCTGTCTGTCTCTGGCTTGGTATAATCACAAGTAAGATTTTCAAGTTCGAGGAAAAACAACTACACAACACACACTAGTAAGGGGATATGAGAAAAAGTGGAATGGCCAAATGTAAATTTTATTACAGTTCCTTCTTCGTTTGACTTGGGTTTAGGAAAAGCTAATGTTTATTTTCAGATTATTTCCTAGGCAGAATTGAGCAAATATAAAGACACATTATTTTCCTGGCACAACTGTTCAAATTCACATAAAAATTAACAGATTCTGTTTATAGCAGCAGATAATTTTACCCCAAATATTTGCTCAAAATCAATGCATTTCCTGAGTGGTTCATATCTTTTTCTACTGCAGCAAATCTGCTGGGAGTCAGTATGTCTTCTGCAAATAAGATGACTCCTGCAAAAATAATTCTATCTTTTGAAAAAGATGACCTTTTCAGACTCTTTGTATCTGCTGGCAAAAATAGTACAAATTCCAGCTCATTAATTCTTCCATTGTCCACCTGGATCATCCTGGATTGAATTTATTTCTTCTGTCTAGGGTACACTTCAGAAGGTTAATTTCCACTGTATTGTTCCTGCTGTAACAGGGCATCACAAAACTTGGGTTTTACTCCAGTTCTGTCAGAAGTCTGCCTCTCTCTAGTATCACCTTTTTTTAAACCCTAGTGCTTATGAAAGGTTTATGCACGAATGGAATTTCCAAGACATGTATGTGGTGGTATTAATAAATCAGGGCTCAAGTCATTCCCAATTATGGATTCTCCCTGATGATTTAATTTGCATTTAAATCTTGCAAGAACTTGTTGTTTAAAAGAAGATGTGAGTCAATTAATATTTTAATTCACTATGAACAAGTTGCCTTAAGAATTCAAGCTGGGAATCAGTATTTTTTTATACTTAGTGTACACACTGTGTTAGGCATTAAATGCATGTAGCTAGTTTTGTGTTAGTCTTGTCTGGAAAACTGCCAATGAAGCTAAAACAGGCCTTTTGACACATTCAGAATAGCAGGAAACCTCTTCATGAATAATTATTTTTACAGAATTGTTTACATCCAGAAGTTTTAAATAAATATAACACTTTAAGTAGAACCACATTTTTCTTAGCATGCTGTTCAAGTGCATATAAATCATAATTTACCTTTGCTGCACAACCTAATGCAATCTATTAAGGAAATAGTTCTTTTAATAACAAGACTACAGGAAACAGAGAGCTCAATCACACATAAAGAGACAATAAGATTACTGTTAATACACTTTTAACCTTTTAATAAATCATTCTGGTTAGCACACAGAGCTTAAAGGCTCGGTGGTTGTTTTCTTACAAGCCCCCTTTATGGACTGACAATTTTGCTGCCCTGGAAAACCAAAAGAAAATTCATTCCTTCGACCTTCTGCTAGAAGGCTTGGTATGTCTCATTCATAGCCAATATTTTTTATAATTAACAGAAATAATTTTAAAAGGAAAAAAAAAAGGATGCAACTCCTATATTTATCTGTGGTTCAAAACATTAAACTAAGTCTAAAATACAAAACTCGGAAGACAATTTGATAATTTAATGGTATTCAAAAATTGTAAAATGTTAATATTTTGAAACTATTTACTAATTTTTTTAATTTGGAGAAAACTTCAGTCAAGTGCAACCCATGAGGCACTAATCTAATAGAGTTGTATAGTGTAATAAGCCTATTGTAATTTGGTCATATAGTTGAAAGAAAGCATACTGACACAAAGAATTTGAACCTTCACACCAGTCTCAAATTGTTTAGCCCTGAACAGATATAAGGGATGGAAAGTTATAACAATTTTTTTTAATTTTTTTTTTTTTATTATTAGAACAGAATTATAATACGCTGGATCACTATGAAAAATGTTGGTAATCTGAAGGAACTATACTTCAAGCATCTGTAAGAGCAAACTTGCTCTTAGCAGTGACAGTACCTTTCACTTCTGGTCTCTGTCCATTCCAACCTGGTTCCAGTGCCAAACAAATGATGTCTCTGAGGATTCCTCCACAGTGCCTTAGCCACAATTGCAAACATGGTTAAAAAAAAAAAAAAAAAAAAAAAAAAAAAAAAAAAAAAAAAAAGGTTTTTCAAGGGAGATTATTGGAATCAGAACTACAAATCAGTAACTTTGTCTTGAAAATTCTTTTCTTTCTTGTTTCAAGCAACTTGGTTAAACCATTGATAGCTCACAGGAAAACTTGAAGTTTGTTTCAGAAGTGCAAACAACTTTCTAATCTCCTTCTGATTTATTACCTCAGTGGTTGCTGGCAGCCAAGTAGCCAGTAAACACACAGATTAATATCTCACTAATAAAATAAAAAATAAATTAAAAAAAAAAAAACAAAAAAACAAAAACAAAAACAAAAAAAAAAAACAGCATGAGAAAGACACTTCTGATATATAAGGGTGGGACACAGATTTTTATGGGGTTTTTTTTTAACCATACATGCATAACTCATGATTTTTAGCTTCCTTCCAGGAAAAGGATGTATTTATTAGATGTACCCAAGGAGTACACAGACTGCAGTGAACCAGATCACACTTTGTTCTGGCTTACTGTGTGTTCCTCCCATATTTTGCTGAAGGGTTTTGTTTAGCTACCCTTGTTTGGCTGGTGACATCATTGGTATGGCTCTTTGGCCTTTAAAAATAAAGCTCAAAAAAACCCTTATAGATAGCAGTTAGCTTGGAAAGTGGGCCTTAACGAGGCAAATTCTATCTTTCTGATATTATATTGACTGTCCCTGAGCTGCAGATTTTGGATTCACTTATTCCAAATAGTAGAGTAGCTAGACATTGTGACTAGCTCTGCAGGACACTCAGACCATGTCAGAGCCTTTCACAGGACTCTCAAGGACCAACCTGCTCCCACATGTGCCAGTCCTTCCTGATGCTTCGTTTGGGCTTTTGTGGCCCCAACAACATGCACAGGGTGCACATCCATGCACATCAGCACTGACACTGCTGCAGGGGCACCCTGCACACCCAGCTGTGGCTCCACAAGGAGCACTCTGAAATAAGACACCAACAGCAAGGGACAAGGCTGTGGCTGTTGGGTGTAGAAGACAGCTAGCACAGGGCACCATCCAGGAAAGAGAACCTGAGGAAACCGGAGATTTTCTGAAATATTATAACATTTTACATGGAGGTTTGGAGAAAGGCAATGGCTTCATCAACTGATGGACTTCTGTCATTAGTGTTCAGCACAGAAACCTCAAGGACCAGCACAAGCCAGCTCCTACCAACACCTGATCTTTTCCCCGTGTCATGTAGACTTTAGAAGCCTGATCTTTATGACAAATTTTGTTTACCTTCGTATCTATGGCAAACCACAAAAGCTGATCATGTGATGTTTGTGCAACCAAAAGGATTGATAAGTCCAGCAGCACACAGAAAAAAAAACAAAGTAAAATTAAGCTTTGGTTAAAAATTAATTAGCTATATATATATACCTGATAAAGACATGCAAACAAACATTTATTATATGGTAAAACCTCCTGGTAAAAAGAAAAAGCTCAGAGTTTAAAAAATAACCAAGAGAATATTTAGACACATTTAAGTTTATTGCAGATAAATATAGAGGTATACAGACACATATATTGCAGATAATACAGAGGTATTCTGTATTCTACAATACAGAAGTATTATATATAGGACACTCTTGCTCACAGCTTTGACTTTTTAATGGCTGATCCTTTCACCTTAACTCAGGCCATAGACTTGAAGTGAACATTATCTTGGTTCTATCTGAACACATATTCACAGAAGGTCCTTGTAACCATCTTCTCATTATGAAATTTGAAAAAAAGAAAAAAGAGCATATTTAGAAAGCAGGCAGAAGTATTTATGTTATAATGCTCACATACTCTTGTAAAGTGAAACAGGTGAATATTATTACTGTATTCCAACATATGTTAAAGGTTTTTTTTCTCAAACACTAGCTAAAAACAGACTCCTGAACTGCTGGATATATGTTTTCTTTCCTCTTTAGTGGACTATAAAAGAGCCCAAGGTTAAGTAGCAGGGCAGAATATTTGTACTGTTCCTACATCTCCATCCAATATCAAATTTAAACATCACACCAGAAAAAAGTAACCCACTCATACTGTAGCAGGTTGAAAGCTTTTTTCCTTTTTACAAAACCATTTGGAAATGCCACATTTTCAAATCTGAAATTTTTGTGCAGGATCATAGCAGCTTAAATATGACTGTGTCTGCCTGGAATTTCTGACCAACATGGAAGGAGAAGATGACAGGACAAAAGGTAAGCATGTGGTTGGGTTTCAGGCTTTGACATGTGAAGATTTTTGATACTGAAAATACAAAATGTCTTGTACTGTTTCCACTCTCCTGTGCAAGGAACAGTGTTCTCCATTTTTTTTTTTTTTCCAAAGCCTCATGGTGAGGCTTGTCCTCACTGTCTTTGAAGGTAATCTCCTAATTCTAAAAAGTAGCTGTTATTTCCTGACTACTAAAATGGAGGAAATAGATGTTACTTAACTCATTAAAGTCATGCTTGGATGAGTACTTGCAATTACCTCTTTACAATGTGCAGCTTTTCATAAAACTTTAATTAATTTTTAAACATTCATTTTCTAGAATATTCTTCTTAAAAGAATATAATTCCTTTCTTATAATCAACTTTTGGCATTTAAAGAGGGGGTTTTTACTTAAAAGACAATATAAACTCTATATAAATGCTGAATAATAAAGACCATTAAATTTAAAGTTTGGGGATTATGAAATGGTTATAAAACCACCAGAAAATTCCCTTTGCTGTTGATTGAAAGGTGTTTTAAATGCTTTCGTTCACTTTGTGAACAGTATGCCTGGTGTCACTTCAGAGAGGAAGACAATTCTTATTTTCTCCATTTCCAGCATGGTTTTTCTGATTTGGGTTAATGTGTTTTGGGATGATTGTTCTTGGAGGTGTTCTCCATTTTATTAATATGATATATGGAACAGTGATGTAGTCTTTCTTCTCAGCCCATAGACCACACATAGCAAACAGAAGTATTCAGTATTTCTGGGCTGTTGTTTCTTTTTCAGCTATATTTCTTATGTCTGTGGTAGTCCAGTTTACTGTACAAACAGTGAATCACCAGGAAAATAAAGCAGAGTAATATAGGGAATAATGCATAACTCAGATAATATATTAGCACAGTAAGAATACCTCTAGGTGGCATAACATAATGACTTTTTCTGCCATGCAAGGCCAGTTGATAGGAACCAGAAGCCATCATCTTGTCAAGAAGCATTTAGAAATGATATTAAACACTGACCTAATCCAATATTATTAATATTTTTTTCAAATTTTAGAACATATTCACTGAATTGCTTGACATAAAATAACTTCTTGTTTAAGAATATTTCTGAAACAGAAATTACATAATTGTCAAAATATATCAATAGTCAAAAGCAAGGAAGTTGACAGGACAACTTTTAGAAAATATAATGCAGGAAACACTGTGTTATTTTCATTCCATATCATTATCTTTAAAGAGATAGAAGTTCTGGTAGAGAAGTCATGTATATATTGCTATGAAGGTATGAATGGCTATTTTTCTGAATGTATGAGTGACAGAAGTTGGGACTGACTGCTATGATCTCTGTCAATTAGAAAGCTACCTGTAAAAATAGTATGTCTTCTCTTGTCCCAGCAGTTCATTTTGATGCACTGTCAAAGTCTGCAGCTTACTCCAAAGAAAGCAAGAAAGAATCAGATAGATCTCCAGTTTGTTCTCTGTGTGTCTTCTGCTCATAAAGCAGAATTCCATGAACCACTTACAAAATTCCCCGTCATGAGGTTACTTTTCTAGGCTTCTTTTAGGTGTTCCCCAGCTTTCCCATGGTCCATATTGGCCACAAGCCATGTGTTTTTGTTTAAATGGTGCTAAGCCAATGCTAATAGTCTTTTCCTTTCCAGTAGATTTTATTAGATTGGGTTAACCTTAGTTACACAGCTTCCGATTCACGTTTGGCTCAAATTTTGATGCTTTGTGCAGAGGATAAAGTTACACATTTGGAAAATTTCAGTTAACCATAGTTTCCATTAAAGCACATGGTTACAATATTTTACTGGTTCTAGTGCTGGAATTTTTAACTGAGATCTGCTACTTGTGATTTCAAAGCACTGAGTTTCACAGTTATCTATCATTTTAAGTGATAGATTTAAATTCTATTTTGAAAGTTTTGATGCAGAGCAGGCTGACTATTCACAAAAGAGATTGTGGGTGTCATAAAAGATGAGATTTTGCTTAGAAGAGAATGAAAGACTAATGTACCCCTATCCTTCTTACCTATACCAAATTGTGTCCTTTTTTGAGATACCATATATGCTATACTTTTAATTTACTTCTTATTGCAGCTCCTTACTACCTGTCTCTAGTGCCTCTGCTTTCCCTATGTATGCTCTGCAGGAAAAACCTTTGGGAAATTCTTGTGAAAGCAAAGTCAAAATAATTTATCTAAGAGTAATTGAACATGTATATAAAAGTTCACCATACTGCATTTAGGTATCAATCTTGAAAGTGACTTAGAGTCAAGGAAGAGCTTTGATTTTTCTGTGGAAGCCCTTTTCCTTGGGATTTCATTAAGAAATCTGGTCAGCTTGAGGGCTCCCCTAGTGAATGTTGTAAATATCTATCACAGAGAGTCATTTAATACTATGTCAGTTAATTAAGTTGGTGCTTGCAATGAAAAAATAAAAATGTATTACCTTCCATGTTATCCAGTTTTTTTTCTCACATTTTAGTTTTAATTTTCTAAACTCTATTGACCTTCATAAGAGTTGAGTAATTATGACAAAATTTATCAATTTTTGCCTATGATTACTAGAAATTATATCTCCTAAATATGTTTTTGCCTTACTTCTCCCCAGCTAATTTATTTTAATCTACAGGTACTTAAACCGGCTTTACTTAGTTTATTAAGTCCCTGACACATCATGCCTACTAAACTGTCCTTTCCAAAAGCATCCAAATGTATAATTACTTTCAACACGTATCTGCTCAACAATATCTTTGTGTAGTAATCAGATTTTGTAGTTTCTCAATGACCCACTTGCTTCCTTACTAACAGATAAATGAGGGAAAAGCATTATGCAATGACAACATTTTGTGTAGGAGCAGTCCATTGCCATGTGTAAACTCCAACACCCATCAGAGCAGGTGAGGGACATCAGACTGACTTCATTGTGCTTTTTATACCACAGTGTGGTATGGTGCTGAAAGGTAAGTAAATAATAGAATACTGTGTAGGACTGAGTTTATATAAGTCTGACTAGTTCACAGAGTTTGATATAAAGATACATATGCATGGGTACTCACTAAAGTAACACAGCATATTTATCTTCAAACTGTTTATACAGCACTAGGCGAAAGATAGTAAGAGTTGTCCCTTGTTAGCAAAGAAATCACATGTATTTATACATACACAAAGAAATCCAACAGAAAGGAATGTTAAATGTTTGAATTTCACATTCAAAGGATATAGCCATTCATCCATGGGGAATAAGCAGTGTGTGCAGAAGTGAAGAAGCTTTCAGTTTTAAAATTAGTAAACAATTCATCCTGATCCCTGAAAACCTTTGAAGTCTAAATATTGCCTACAGTATACAAGGTGTAATTGAAACTCCGTTTGTCTGAGATCAAACCCAAGGGAAATTGCCTGAACTTGAGTACAATAGTCAGTTCAATTTAACACAGCCTTCTGAAGAGAGCATGGGCCTTGTTTGCCTGCTTGTTTACTTTTTAATACAACGTCTTCCTACCAATTGTTTGGTAAAAGCCCCTAATTAAAGGTGGGTGTCATTGTGAGCAGAAAAATTGCTTTTATGAAGAAGCAGTTTCCAGGAAAGGTCTAATATGATCAGCATAGAGGGAAACAGCACATGTAACTTGTTTTATGTCAAATTCTTTTGCTCCTTATTGGTAAAATAGTGGTATTTCAAACCCAGACATTGAAGCTCAGGGATGGTAATGTCAGACATATTTTGCATCACAAATCCAAGGCAAGTAATTGCCACTGCCTTTAGAAAAATCCTAACAGGACATCTGCCTGTGTGTGAAGCGTAGGCGTCTATCTACAAGTACACAGACATACTGTGCACAACTTTGCAGGACACTTTATGTAACTTTCATATGCTGCAGAAAGTTAAGAAAGGAATTAAATGACAGTGGAAACTATTCTCTAACAATTTCCCTCTCCTGCACAATACAAAGGACTCTACAGGCTGGAAACCAGTTGATCTGATGCCTGCTTATCCAACAGTAAGCACAACAATGCCCAGAAAATTATCTTAATGGGTTTTTTTCCTTGTGTTTGGTCATTACAATTCTATCCTAGCTACATTTACTGGCAAACTTACTAAACAAACAAGGCTGTCCAAACTCTCCATCTTGTATGCCGACAGAAAGTGGAAGTTTGACTTTACACGCCCTTGTTATGGACTGATCATTATCTCCTTGTATATGGTTTGTGGGGTGCTATTTTTGTGAGACAGACAGGGCCAACAGAATCACATGGAAGTACATTCTGTGGGTTTTCTATCTGCTGCCAACTAATTGTTAGCAATATATCTAGTGAAGGATCTATTGCTTCACTTTAATTGATGGGAAAACACTGCTTACACCATGTACATCTCTCAGTGGATAGAAAGAAAGGGAGCCAGAAGCAGACAACTTCTTTAAGCCATCTGGAGGAAATATGCATGAACCCACGTGTAAAACCTCACTCGGGCCGAGTATTCAGAAACTGAGATGTAATACTGGTTATCAGGACTGGGAATACCTGTATGTTTTAGATACATCCTGCCAGTTAAACCCCTCATTTCAAATTAATGTTGATACTTGAACAGAACTCCTGCTTGGAGCAGAAGTGTGAAAATACAGGATAGGCAAAGCATCACTCTTGCAATTCCTAAGAATAAATTCTTTCACATCTTCTATCATAAAGCAAATTTTTAAAATAAGGTATTAATTTGGATTTTTTTTTCACTCAGTGAAACTACCACCATAACTGCTGTTATGATTGAAGGATGAAAAGGAATGCAAAAGTAGAATCACTGAAGTAGGAGGAACTGAATGAGAATCATGATAAACAGTCCATGCAACCACAGTGTTCAAATGATTCTCAGAAACTTCTTTAAACACATTAAAAATTACTGGTGCCTTGGGCTAGATTTTAAAATTGTACCATTTATTAATCTGTGTATTTCAAATTTTAGATGAGATTTGTCATGCTCATTGCAGATGCAGCACTGAGGGGTATTTTTCTACCAAAATAGAGCATCATATCCTGATCTTTGCAGTTTCCCAGAAAATCATTCCTAGGCAACTAGATTCAGGGAAAAATATAGGAGAGTTCTGTGTGCTTCTCCATATATAAAACTAGGTGTTCAAGATGAAGTCATCTAAGGGATAATCTGTAGATTATCAGAAGTGGGGTTCAAACCCACTCTAGTACCTGCTGCAACAATTCTCTCTAATAAGATGTGTTGTGCCCATATTTAGGGAGGAAACCAAACCAGGCCAAGAGCTATTTTCCTGTGCTTGGCATTTGCCAAAGCTGTTTCATGTCCACATGGCCAAAAAGTCCATGATTATGGGAGCAATTTGTTGTTGAACTCAGTCCTGGAAAAACGTATTAGGACCGTTTCCCAAGTAGAGAGTGGCTCAGGGGCCATTGCAAACAAGAACAAAACCCCAGGCCAGACTGGGGATTCAGCTGAGTTTTGTGTTTGTTTGTCCCTGGGCTACAAACAGATGATTAAAAAGCCAGAGCTGCATCCTAATAACCCCTGCTGTGATATGGACTGGGAGGGAGGAGGCTTAACTCCTTCCTCTTTCCAGACCTTGTCTGTGCTGAATGATTCCACTCTGATGCTCAGAACACAAACCTGCATTTCTCTGTTTTATAGGACAGCAAGGCTGTCACCCTCAAGACTTCCTACTTTGTTTTACAGTTTATTCCACTCCAGTTTTTACATAGTTGGGCTCTCTTCTAGCATTTCAGAACTGAAACAGTTTTAACTCCCTGTACTATATCCTTAACAATTTTATACTATTTGCCACAGGAATGCAATATTAATAGGTAGGCAACCCAACTTTTGCACATCATTGCAGTTGAACAGTTGTGATTAGAGTCTGTCTTGAAAAGATTATGTCTTTGATTACAAACAGCAGTTTTAATGCTTAAATGTTCTACATTTAATAGCCCCAAATGAAAACCTGAAAAAAGGCACATGCTAACAAGGACTATTAAAATAAAATATGAACGGTAAAATTTATTATTCAACATATACTGAATAGCAAAATATTAAAATGACAGTGCAACCACTGACTGAAATCACCCAAAAATAAACTACGGAAAAGGCATGGAAAAGCAGCAGTGGCTAATCCATGTAATTAGATTCCTCCTGTTTAGTGCAATGATTTGGTAGAAAACAAAAAGAGGAAAACACTAGACACTGAACTACACTGCTCAACTGTTAACTGGAATTATTATTTTAAATAATTTAAAAATTATTGGGGCAAATTGGGTAATAATTTTGTGTTGAATAATTCCACTTCAGAAAATTTTAATGGAAGTTTTCAATGCATTTAAAAATGTACAAGCAGAAAAAAAATGGGATGCAGAGACTATTACATGCAGAGACTATTTACATTTCAAAATCAGAATGACATGCTGAAATGGTTCATTGAGTGTATATTTTGAAAAGTAGATTAATGGCCCACCTGGGAAAGAGATTAAAACTGAAATTGAAATCTTGGTTTTTAAGAGTAATCAGAAGCTTCCTGGCTATTATCTACAATCCACAAGTGCAGAGTTAACTGAACACTAAATTTGGAGTTAGCACCAATGGAATAAGAAAGTAGCTTTTGCTGGCAGTCTGGTCAGGAGAGAAGCTGCAATAGTTAAAACTGAATCACTGAAAATATTATTATACTGTAAGTATTGAAAAGTAATAGTGATCCCAGTACTCATATGACTGTGTTTTTGCAAAAGTAAGACGATGCAAAAGAAAAATGCTGATGGCTTGGTGCACAAAAATATTCCATGGAGTTGCTATAATGCCCTAGCTCTTCCTAGCCTGCCTGATATTTGGATAATTTGCTGACCTGCCAATATTTTTTGCAGTGGACAGTGTCCCTTCTCATGGAACTGGAAGTGTAAAAACATTCAGAGAGAGAATCACAGAATTCCAGAATATGCTGAGTTGGAAGGGACCCACAATGATCATGAAACCCAAGATCCTACCCTGCACAGGACACCCCAAGAGTCACACCATGTGCCCAAGAATACTAAGTGCTTCTTGAACTCTGTCAGGCTGGTGCTGTAACCACTTTGTGGGGGAGCCTGTTCCAATGCCAAACCACAGGAACCTTTTCCTGATATGCAGCTAAACACTCCCTGACTCAGCTTCAGGCCATTCCCTCAGGTCCTGTTCCTGGTCACCACAAAGAGATCAGTGCCTGCCTCTCCTCTTCCCCTCACAAGGAAGTTGTAACTTCAATGAGGTCTCTCCTTGGTCTCATCTTCTCCGGGCTGAACAGACCAAGTGCCCTCAGCTGCTCCTCATACAGCTTCCTCTCAAGGCTATTCCCATCTTTCCAGCCCTCCTTTGGACTCTATCTAATAGTTTAATATCTTTCCTGTATTGTGGCACCCAGAAGTGCCCCTGGGACCCCAGGGTGAGGCTGCCCCAGTGCAGAGCAGAGGGGACAATCCCCTCCCTTGCCCAGCTGGGGATGCTGTGCCTGATGCGCCACAGGACAGGGTTGGCCCTCCTGGCTTGCCATGGACCAGGATCCCCAGGCCTCCCTTTCCATGGATCTGCTCTCCAGCATTGCATGTCCTGGTGTGTCTGTACCTCCAAGGTTGTCCCATTCCAGGTGCAGAGTCCAGCACTTTCCCCGGTTGAACTTCGTAGGACAGACTGTAATGTGTTGAGATCTCTCTGCAGGGCCTCCCTGCCCTCCAGGAAGTCAATAGCTCCTCCCAGTTTTGTATTGTCTGCAAACTTGCTTAGTATCCTTTCCAGTCTGCATGTAAGTAATTTATGAAGATGTTGAAGAGCACAGGGCTGGAGCCCTGCAAAACCCCACTAGCGACAGGGAGAGATCATTATTGGAGAAGGGAGTGCAAGGCTTATGGGCCTTCCTGACCAAAAAGGCCCCAACATCTTTCCTGCACTGCTGACAGAAGGATGTAAACATTGGGAATAAACACTCCAAATACCTTGTGAATTCTGTAGCATGGCTGCTCAGGAGAGGACTTCATGTTGTTTCTGAAAGATTTGTTCCTAATTTTTCAAAGAAATTCTTTATTAATAATTTCTCCTTTCATGGAAAATGTAAATATTGACAGTCTTCAATCACTCAAAACACAAGCTTCAAAATACTGGAATTTCACCCAGGTTGAAAGTCCAGGCTTTAGTAAGCAGGTCCCTTTGTTTATCTTTTCTTTTGTTTAATCTCTTTTTTGTTATGGATTTCATTTTCATATTCTTTCATATAATACCGTGAGCTGGACAGTTGTTTCTTAAGCAGCTCAGAAAGAGTATTCTGCAGAGCAACTTCTATTTTATCATTTAATTTTCAAAGTAATGGATGTTATTGGATTCATACAGAAATTTCATACAGAAAATGAAAAATATATTTTCAGCTACTAAATACATTCCAAAATACTGGCTAGGGGGAAAAAGGTGGGTTTAAGTTGATTTTCCTTTTAACAATATCTTGTCCCAAATTTACATTTTCTCACTTCTCATGTTTGATTACACAAGAACATGAGTTTTTTCAGATGAGCATGCCTCTTGCTCATTCCTTTCCCAAAATGGACATCTGTCACCTTAGCATCAGTCAGATCTATCTCTGATGGACAAAGGTTTAACGAAACAAAATTTGCATACATTTTAAGTTCTTGAAATTTCTGTAGTTATCTCACTGCTGCAGTGAAAATATGCATGGTGACAGTGTGGTCAAGCAGGCTAATGGGCCCTCCTTGGGATTTAGCCCACAGTATTACCAATGGTCTCCTCCTCATACACAAATGCTTCCATCAATCCTGCAAAACCTAAAGTGTGAAACCTGGGTTAACAGCAAGCACAAGCTCTGGCCCTGTGACATTTAAATCTTCATCATAGCTGACCTCTTGTTAACAAGAGCTAGCCCTTCATGTTGTTTGAGTAAAAGTTTGCTTTAACAACTTGCTCTTCAAAAGTGTAAAACACTTTGTCTTAAAAATTACTTTATTGTTACATTTCAAAGTTACCACTGATGAAAAAAGAATCCTACAAACCTCAAAGTAAATGAAAGGCAAAGACAAAGAAAACAAAGCACTTCTGAAAAGGTTATACAAATAACTGTAAGAACTGTTAAAGATTACTTTTTTTTCCTTTGGATAGAAAGTTTGGGGTTTATTCTTAGGTCAGTCAAGGACAGCACACAGATATTTTAAAACAAGTTTTAAAGTAGACAACTCAGATACTTTACATTAGCAGACTTGTACAGTGCTGGATCTTCTGCAGCCCACACTGCTTGTTACATGTAGTCAAGAAGGCTTTGCTCAGCACTGTGGCTTTGGAGAGTAATACCAGTTATTTTTCATTTGAATATCCACTTAGGTTCACATCCTGGCTCCCAAAGGTTTCCTTGATAGCAGCATCTTGTTCCAAATGTTCAGAGCTTCTCCTTTTTGCCCCTGCCACATGGGACTGTGCCACAGCCCATGTGTGCCCTGAGCTGTGTGGTGTCCAAGTGAGGCACACAGCCCCAGGGAGTCACTGGTACAGCAAGAGCAAGCAGGGGACTCCCAGCCTCCTCTTCATCCTCCTGAGTATCACTCTGACCCCATATCTCCTTCTCTCTCTTCTCTTTTAATTTGCCGAGGTTAAGCATAGAATTCCTATCTTAAGATGACATTATTTTAAACAGACAAGGAAGAGTCTAGGCCCAATATGAAGAAAGATGTTGATGACAAGCATTTATGGTATAGCTCTGTGTTTAGTGATTTCTCTCTTTTCTTCACACTTTTAATTTTTGCCTTCAAAGCCACCTGAGTGCTCCAAGTTTCATATTGGTTCCTTTCATAATTAGATTTTCCTCTTTCTCTTTAATTCTTGTAGTTTAACCTGCTGTTCTCTGCTAATAAAATCACTCTGACAACCTCATCTTGTCATCTTATTTCATTTGTGACAATCCCAGCTGTTTGCTTGTTTATTCTTAAGTCCATTACTAGATCTAAACAATGCATTTTAGAGTCCATCTTTTGCTTTAAATGTACTTTAGCTGCCCTAATGACAGTTATTGGGTTGCATTTCAATACTCTGGTTCCCTCTTTTCCAAGTTGAAATTATAAGTTCTTTCTTATTGTCCTTTTTCTGACACGTTCATCTGAGGAAACAGGTTATTATGACCTGAATTTCTTTTGGTCAATCACTTGTGTGCCTCTTTCAAAATTTCCTTCATGAAAGCCAACTCCTTATCCTTTTCTGATAGTCTCTTTCCTAGTTCTCCCTGTAATATTGCTACACTTCCTTAGAGTTTCACTTCAACACATGGCCCAGCGGCTGAAACAATACCCTGTGACTGAACATTGTGATTCAAACCAAAACCGAAAAAATAAAGCAGGTACAATTTGCCAGCACTGAATAAACAGTAAGTTGAGGATTGTGGTTTGCACTGCTGCATTTTTTTTCTTAAATTTTCCTAGTTCTTTACAATTGAATTACTGCTTTCTCTTATTGCAAATAAATCTTTCAAAGGGCATGCTGTGCTGCAGCATGCTTACACAGTGAAAGACAGGAGAAGATGCAAGCTGGGAAAGTCTCTGGCTTTTGGCTCTTATAAGCTAACTTTAATGTTCTCTGAGTAGGATCATGCATCCATGTAGGTTCCCAGCCTCCTTCCATGCCAAGCAGACACCATGTGTTATTGCAAGGTAAATCCAGAGGCAGATGGGGTGAGGCAACATGGCCAGAATTTGTCCCACCCCAGATGCTGTTCTGAGCACAAGCCAATAAAGAAAACTTCACCCCTTCCCTTTAGGAGGCTTATTCACAAAGAAAGCAGTGAGAAGGGAGGTTATAGCTTTGGTTTTAAACATCTGGCTGGATAACCTCTCTTTGAGCTGTGGTCAAGCAGTGGAGATGCCCAGGAAACCTCAACAGTGCCACTGAAGCAGCAACATCAGCAGAGCAGCTGCCTGTGATGGGCGTTCCAGCTCTGAAAGTCCTGACTTTCCCATGACCACCTGAGACTCATAAATACTTACTGACAATTGTATCTGAGAGCCACAGTCCGTAAAGCTCTGTCACTTAAAGGAAAAGAGTCATGGCGAAATTAAAATCCTTTGAAACATAGCAGGTGTGTGATCCATTTCTGGTTTGAAGCCTCAGAGGTACATCAGAATGAGAAGTAACCATTCATTATCCAGGGAGCTGAAAAGCCCAGGCTGGGGTGGTGGTGGTGGGGGGGGGGTTGTGACTCCTCTTCCTTTTCTTTTTTTCTTTGAATTTTTGGCATTTTCCTGCAGGTTTTCACCTCTTAAGAAAATAGTCTCATTAAAAACAGCAACAACAACAATAAAACCAAAAATAAAAACAACAACAACAAAAAAAACCCTACAATCATTACCACCACCATCAATTCAGGGAAAAAAATAAAAGTAAAAAAAGATCCCAACACAAAATATTTAAGTGCTCCTTATGTAACAACAGCAAGAAAGCAAATGTATAATTGAAAGAAGATAAGAAAAATATGAAAAGTTATGTTGTTAATACAGCAGTACTGCAAATCAGTGATGTCTGAAATATGGTCAGAATAAATCCCTCTGGTATTGCAGCAATAAGCCAGTTTCTTCTTCTGTGAATCAAATTATTTCTCAATAAAACCTTGATGTTTTTTCAAATCATGTCTGAATAGGAATACTCATTTTTAAAAATGCAAGATCTCCAGGATGTGTGTTAACCTCAAGAGTCCTGACTGGTTTTTCGAATTTTACTCTGTTTATTTTGCTGTAATAAAAGACACATGGATGGTAAGAGATTGGTGTTCTTCTCTCTGTGTGTCATTCAGTGAGTTCTTGAAGGGATGATTTCACACAAGTCTGCTCTCCGGCTACAGTGGTGACAACTGTGAACTCTCTTGCTCTCTTATTGTAACATACAGAGAAACTAAGGGAAAAAGATAGTGTATATATGCTACTGGCAAAAGTCACTTTTTTTAAACTTTTGAAAATTGGGGAAATGTTGGTGAGCCACCCAGAAATGTGTGAGAGGCTGCCTCAGGAGCAGCAGAGGCACCTCCAGGAAGGCACCTGACAGGTGACTTCTTTCCCCTTTTTCTCCTTGCCCAGGTACCCAAATATGCACTATCCTCCTGGAGATATGTGCCCAAATGAGTATTTATTTTCCATTTAATCATCTCTTGCCTGTACAGCCTGATCATTAAGCTCAGCACATTTTTTAAAGGCTGTCCCAGAAACCTCTAGTAACAAATTTCTCATGGCAAGTACAACCAACAGCTGACATTTTCTGGGAACACTATGATTCCATGAGTTTGGATTTTAGAGAGATAATGATTGTTGCAAAATGTTGTGAAAACTGTGTGAAATGTGTTAGGACTGCAAGCTGGAGTGTGTGGTTGGGGAGTTATCCAAAGATTTTACATGCTCACAACAGAGCTTGTTCTCAGCTATCATCCAGTACAGCCACCAACACTAGTGACAGACAGAGGCGGTGGTGGATGGAGTGAAGTCTCTCAGATCTGTCTATTTTCACCATGTTGGAAAGTTTTTCATGAAATCATAAACCTCCTGAGCTAAGGTATTCATATGATGCTCTTCCTATGTATATCCACAAACACTTAACAGGGTTAACTCTAGAGGTTTTTTTCAGTACAAGAAAATCAAAATAAAAGCAAACAATGATGGAATACTTGGCTGGTGAAATAATTTATTTAAAATACAAGACTACACCAAAATGCCTCCTTTTCTTTTACTCTGCCCAGGCATCTGTACTGGGCTACTTAATGTTCTCTAATGTATTGATATCTATGAGCTTCTTCATAAAAATTAAAAATATAAACATTTAACAACTTTTGTTTAATCTCTGAAGCAATTTTGCAAAATAATTTGAACCTTTTGTTTGAAATCCTTCTGGCACAGTGTTCATAGGCAGCAGTGCCCCTGTTTGCTGTAAGCAGAAGGCAGAAGGGGAAAGTGGTTCACCCAGAAAGCCAAGGGCAGACCTTGAACCTGAGTCCATAGAAATTTGCTCAATGCTTTGGCACACTGCCTCTCACCAGCCCTCTCTATTTAACTTTCACAGGCTGAAAGTCCAGCCCTTTGTGCCTGTGGTTACAGCCCTGCTTTGGCTTCAATGGGTCTGCACAATCCTGCCTTCCCACTCCTTGGGAAAGGGTTAATGGGAACAGGAGAACACACAAAGTAAGGTCAATCTCATCAAACAGGTGACTTCAAAGGGAAGTCTCTGTTCTTAAAGCCAGAATTCTGTTGGTAGTAGTGTCACACTATAGAATAAATTGTTTTCTTGACCTTTTTCTATTTCCATAGTCATAATCAAACAAAGATTTAGACAAGTCATAAAATTGTCTAATTTTCTTTTGATGGGTATATATGATGTATATATTTTGATGGGTATATATGATTTCTTTTGATGGGTATATAAGTAATAACACATTTTTGCAAGAAAAGGCTTCTAGAGAAAAATTTAATTAAGTGTGTATGTAGTAGATGAAGGTAATTTCCTTTTATTTTTTTATTTTTTTTTACCAAGAAGTACTCTTCTGCAAATTTAAAATGGGAGTATTTTGAAAACCTTGAATTCCTGCATGCTAACATTACCTTTCAGTTAAGATACAAGTAAAGCACCTGCACATTTCCAAGGCAAAACTTTGACAATAGCAGATAGAATTTTAATGGCAGTCAGGCTCTCATACAGACAATGAGAGGAACTGACAGATCACAATTATCTTGCTGCAGTTGCTTGAAAATGCATCGGGTGAGGGAATCCGGAATTCCTGGCTGACATTCCCATGCTGACTGTCGCTGTCATGCCAGCCTTTATGCCCACTTCAGAAACAGAGGCTTTCTCTTCTGCATGCACCTTCCTCTATCCAGTCATCCCCTTTGCACACCATGCCACCTTCCCAATGGGTTCCTGGGGGACTCTCATAGCTTTTTCACCTTCTGGCATATCCTTGCTTCCCAGATTTACACTATTTCAGGACACCTATGTGTAAAAGTAAATCCTGCCTCTTGTCCAGGCTCTGTGACTCCTAAATGCATGTTTTTATGCACTCAAAAGAGGCTTGGGCCCTTTGCTGTGTACAGCTGAGGCAGTCGGCAATGCCAGTGGGTTTTACTCTTTCTTGTTTTAGCCCCAGCCCTCACATCCTCAGCATGGCATTTTAAGGTTTGCTTCAACTATCTATATGGAGATTTTTATTTTTTTAAACATGCAATTATGGTATACACATAAATTGTTTACATACAATTTATGGTATAAAGGAATAACACTTTTTCAAAGCACTCAGTTTAGAAGCACATCTGCTTGAATACAGCTGTATAAATGGGTCTTCAGATGATGTAAGTGTAGAAAATCAGAAAAAAATTTTTTTGGAGACGAAAGTTGGTTCAGTCAAAAAAAAAAGGGCACATCAAGCACAATATTTATGTTTTATTTAAAAGGCTCTTAATAAAATAAATAGATTTCTAGACAGAACATTGTGCTAAGGTTTTATCACAAAAGGAATTCAGGATATTTTGACAAAACAAATTTAAGTATTTAAAGTTTTAGTAGTTAATTTTGTAGTGAAAAATTAGTTCTTATAAATTCATCTAGTCTTATTCATGGGCCTAATTTTTGGATTATGATTTTTTAAAACATCTAATCTTTTTTGAAATAGATCCATATCATGATTTCTATTTCAGTAGAAAGCTCAAAATGGCATGAAGGGTCTTTGTAAAGCATTGTATTTGTAAAGAGATTTCAATAAGTTATTGCAATGTAAATTTTAAAGAAATTTAAAACCATAAAAAGACAACGTATCTCTTTTTTAGTATAATAAGCATTGTGTTTAACCTAAAATATTCTTCTGTCCAGACAGTGAACTGAAAACTTATCTATTGCAAAGCGTAATAACAGTAATGGTTACATCTTGCAAAGCATTTCTCAGTGCTTGACATAAAACATTTTACAAAGAATGTGAGGGCCAGTTTCTGGCAATAATAGTGATAAAATGTTACTGGTTGAAGGGCTCTTTGCCAGGCGAGAGACATGATGCGAGGAGATGGCAAGGCAAGGAAATGTAAGGCAAGGTGGGGGTGGGATTCATTATATCAAAAGAGCAGTGCATGAAAAGGGCAGTGCATCCTCCATCTCCACTAACAGAATCATGTTGAAAATCTGATGTGTATTTGAGCCTGTTTCTTAAAAGGAGACTTTTTTTTTTAGGTGTTAGGAAAGTGACTAGTTTTGAAAAAGCCGGTCTCTGTAGAGAGACCTTATATATTAGTTTCTGTTTCAATGTATATGCTGACTTGGCATGCAGGGACCAATACAAAAGCTTTATGTTTTTACTTACTTAATTTAGTTATAAAAATGTTCATGAGAACACTGTTGAGTGTCTAAAAAACTAGCAAAATATTGGACAAATACTTTCTTCCATTGAAATATCTAGAAAATGTTCCTCTATTATATCTGAAATGTCTATAAACATTTGGCTCCCTTGCATGAAGAAACAAACATGTTATTGGCCAGATTTAAGAAAATGGGTTCAAACAATTCAAAGATAAGGAGTTACTGGATCAGTAAGGTTAGCCAAATTCTCCAGAAAATATTTTCAAATTGGCAGAAAGCATCTTTTTGGTCATCCATGGCATCTGAAATTCTATTCATATACGTGACACTGATTTGGGTGAGAACAAGAAAACAAAGAATGCTAAAGACTCTTAAGGACTTTTAAAATGTTTTTAACATGTTTTTCATTTTCCAAAAAGAAATATTAATAAAAGAAAATCAGTCCTAAGACTAACATCTGCTTCTATAATTATAATGTAAAAGATATTGCCTATAATCTAATAATTTCAGTGTTGATCTTTCTGGAATGCTTTCACAGATGGGAGTATTAGCTCTCCTATTCTACTAAATAAGAGAAGTGGAGGTTACTGTCTGCCTGTCAAGAGACACACACTGCCTAAGATTAGCTCCATCCAGAATAGACTACTCCTTCATTTTGCTTCTGGATCTCCTCTGGTACTACCTTAAACAGAAACACTATTTTAGTTTTTAAATTGTTGAAAGTGGTGTTGAAGCCCACCAAAATCTTGCTCCTGGACAGGAACCTGAGGCTTTGTGTTGCATGCCCTGAGATCGGGCATGAAGGGATATGAGGGTACAAATCTTTCTGGAGATACGTCACGGGACTTTAGGAAGCCAAACCAGCGTTCAGTCTCTGGAACACTGTCATTTGGAATCCATCCTTGGAGTGAGCTACCTTCAGAATGTACTTGGTGACTGTGCTAGGTGATGTCACCCTGCTGGAGAACTGGAGAAAAAGCTAATAATGAGGTCAGAAAGACATGGGTCCAGTACAACAGTTTTCCTCAGCATTCTTTTATTTTGCAGCACAAAAACTTTCTGGAGCAATTTAGAAAAAGAGCTTCATCTTAGGCCACCCATGGCAGTCTATGGAGTGCACAGCCACAGTGAGTCACAGCTGCACTGAAAAGTGATGCACAGGGTAACCCACCCCCACCTCCTTCCCTTGAAAAAAGCAAGCACAACACCTACATGCCGTTTATATCCCAGCTGCATTTTACTCTGGCCTGAATGCAACTGAGATACAGACCTTGTATTACAAGGACAATTTTTTAGCTCAATAATTAAATTAAATTCTAGGGGCCAAACAATGTATCATATGGTTGATAAATTCTAAGACGTATATTAAAGATCTATCCAAGACCTGCAAGCATGAGCTCTTTATATGATCCTCTCCTCTATTCATCTACAGCACTAAATGCTGGTCTGCAAGTGATGCCTTTTACACTTTTTGCTGTTGAAATCAGACCTATGACTCCTCCCCAGTGGCATAGCTCCTGAGACTTAACTGCAGTATCTCAAGGAATACCTCTGCTGCAGTGTTGCATGTCAAGGTTTTAACAGTGGCTAATGGTTTTGCTATTACTTATTTTATTTTGGGATGACAATGATAGATATTTGCTTTAAATATAGATGTACTCATTCCAGTAAGCTGAAATGTAATGCCTAAACTACTTGGAAGTATCTCTTGAAACACATATCTAGGGATAAAAGACTTCTGAATTGAAAAGGAGCGAATTTTAATGAGTGAAGAGAAACACACAGAAAAGAAAACATTTGTAATCGTGTTCTAGAAATACAAAACAATTCTGACACAATATAAAATTTTTCCTCCTTTTTCTGTAAATCACAATCACTTCTTCCTTAAAACAGTAATGTGATTCTGGATTTTGGACAATGGGACATTATTTCTTGGTCCTTTTTTTGCCAAGCTCTGCACAAGCCCATCAACATGTTGCCATCCACGTGTGCACTTCCAAACTTGGCTTTCTCCCTGAGGCTTGAGAGTGGCATTCAGTAGAAATGGGCTTGGGGGAAGCTTGCTGCTGCAGAGATCTTCCAGCAAGTGTTCTCCCTGCACATCTTCCCTTCTTACTAAAGTCACCCCACACACAGGTCTGAGTGGCTTTAGCCTCCTTCATAGAGAGCTCATGTGCTACCTTTCTGCCTGGAGGGATGCACTGGTGGTTGGGTGCAGAGCAGACATGTTCAGCAATCACTGTGGGGCCAAAGTCTGCTTTCAGCCTTCGCACTGCTAATTTATGCAAAATGGGGAGAAAAGGGCTGCTTTATTAAACACATTTTTATTAAAATCTGAGAGATGAAGAATTGCCATCAGTATAATCAGACGTAGAATAATTGGCTACTAAACGTACAGTATAATTGACTTCCACTAAAACTGGGGTTCCGAAGGATAATTGCTGATCTATTTTTCCTGTATTAAAAATGGCTTGCGGGTTATGAATAAATAAAATGAAGGAAATTTAAACTACTTTTTTTAAAAAGTTCCCAGCACGAAATGTCTTTGAGAATGGTAAGTAACTACATTAATAAAGACCATTATTTAAGAGGGTGATTTCTTGTAAAGATGTGTTAAATTATACAGTAAATGACATGTTAGTATGCCTAATATCAAAAGTTAGGTCCATGCTATCTTAGATGCTGCAGTAAGACAGCCAAAGAAAGTGAAGATGGTGAAAATCACTGTGTCCCATCTTTTCCCACTGTCAGTCACCCTGCTGATAGCAAGGAGAGTTGCAGAGAGATCCTGATCCATCTTTCTGCTCTCAAGTCTGTCCAGGCATAGGCCAGCTCTGGCCCAAAACCTGCAGCCCTGAGGCAGGGTCATACAGAGCACAGGCTTCACTCACATCAGCAACTGGATCAAGTCCAAGCATTTATAACACAGAAGCAAAATAAGTTCCTGTCCATCTTCTGAGATTTGTGCAAACATGGAAAGTAAAATCATTTGGATGTCTGTTTTCACTGTAGGGTGTGTATGGTGTAATTAAACCTCTGCTTCTTTGTATTCTGGAGCTGTTGAGAGAAAAACACCCAACAGCTTCCTCAGATAAAAATTTCCTATATGTCACAATTACCCACATTTTTGGGGTCCTAGAACTCTAAAAGGAGTACCTAAAGGTAACACAAGTGTCCACCACACAAGTAACAACCAGATCATTTAAGAGATAAGAATGGCATATATTCTTCAGCTGGCCCTAGAAGTAGCTACAAATTTCACTCCAATAAGACAAAAATAAGGTGACAGGAATTAGTGTAAAACTAACATAATCCTTTAATTTTTTTATTGATTAATTCTGTACTTTGAAAATGAAGAAATCACTAACATCTTTTAAACGGGAATAATACTGCCAATGTTTTCATTGCACATAATACTGAGATTTTTTGGTTTGCAATTAATTTAAAATTGAGAGCTATATTGAAGGTCAAATATATATGACCTATGTCAAATACATATGACCTGCCAGATCTGTCCAGTAAAACTTGTAAGGAGTTTTTCAAAAATTATTTTTTAATTCAAAACCTTTCCTGGGAAAGATTCTAGTATTCCAATTAAATGAAAGGAAAAATAAGTGAACCAGTTGTACAGTAAATACCCCAGGACTAAGTAGTCAAGTTACCCTTCAGGACACGGGAATCTCTGGTTCATATCCTTTCTGTACTCTTCAGCTAATTTTTCCATATTATTGACATAACGATTTCTAAAATCTTTGAGTACAAATTTTTAAAGTATTTAAAATATCATTGTTGTGAGGATAGAGAGATTATCTATTATCTATGCCTGTGGCCTGTCTACCTGAAAAAAATGGGTAGTCATAGAGCACATGTGTGGAACTCAACACAATTCTTTTTACTGAATAAGAGTAATCCTAAGGTCTACAGAAAAAAAGTGGGTCAATAAGATCTGTGTCATAACTTCATTCCTTCCCAGACCTGCCTTCATGTATCAGACAAAAAATAACACTGTAGCTACTGCTAGCTAGTATTTGATTGGTGCAATTTTGAACAGAGATATGTAGCAGCAGCAAAGCAAGTGATGGTAGCAAAACAGTGGCAAAACGGTTAATCTTTCTTTATTCATAGAAGGTTATATGTGGAAAAGATAACTTGGTTTTGGTGCTTTCTAAAGGAGCCACAATATAAACAGTCAGCTACCTCCAGTGTTGCATACTTAATTCAGTATTAAATCTTTCCCTAGCAAACAGGAACTCAGTATTTACCTAAATGGCATAGCAAATATGAAACAAAATTTTGTCTGATTATTAGATATAAGGTTTACCAGCATGATCAGAACTTGTATGATTATATGACATCAAGGAAGGGAATATCCAACAAAAATATTTATTTTCACAATCTTCAGTGTTTTGAAAAATATATTTACCTGTGAGAAGCAGACTTTGCCATGGCAACTCATGCTTTTTTCCCCCAGTTCAAGTCATTCCTTGGGATAAATTACTCTAAGCTGTCTATAAACGCTGCTGAGAATGATCAGGCCACTACCAAACCAGTGTAAAAGGGCAATCCACCTGTGAGTCAGGGAGCACTGCTCAGAGGACTTGCTTGAGAAGTAAATAATTTGGTCAAGAAATATTCCAGACACCTTGTTCTCTCTGGCTACTGTTGCCAAGACGCCATGTTCTTAAAATTCAAAGTCACTGTTCACTGTTCGTTGACTGTCTTAACTCAGTCATATCAGTTAGAAAATACAGCACATTTCAGAAGCTTAGCAGGGGAAAGAGATTTTAAAAGCCTGGGAAGCTCCCAGTGATGTGATGCAGGAAAGAGTCTCATCACCTGCTGCTGTTGACAAACGAACTGAGGAAACTGCCTGTATTCCTTCAGTCTATGAGAGAATGGATGTTTCCCAGAAACAGAAATTACAGAAAGTATCAGGGTGGGGGTAGCATATGACGCTCTGTCTTCCCCATGAAATAAAGAGTAAACCACACCTAAACTGTTCCTAATGGAGAAATATCTACCAAATGAAAGTGGGTTCTCCTTTTGATGCCCATCTCTCAGGCACCCTGGCCAGCCTGTCCTATGCTCTGCTAGGCACCCCAGCAACTGGGGTGGAAAGCTGTGAGATTTCTCTGTGTCTGAGGAGAGGAAGAAGGAAAGGGCCAGCCTGCGAGGCTTTTCTTCTCAGCACTGAAGAACAAGCATGGATGGAGGGGCAGGATCAGCTCCTGCCATGCAGTATTCTCACCAGCAACAGCAGCAATGGCAGCAATCTCTTTGCAGTGCCCTCTCGCTTCTTCCATACCACCTTTTTCTCTACCCACAGTAGTAGGATGAGACTCTGGTTGGTTTTTGAATTGTATCAACTTTAAATACTGCCAGGCTCGGGGGAGTGGACAGGCTCTTGGAAGGGGTAGTCCAGCCCTTCAGTATTTTACAGAACTTCAAACATACTCCTGAGATCCTCT
Organism: Aegithalos caudatus; assembly: GCA_013389925.1. NCBI lineage: Eukaryota > Metazoa > Chordata > Aves > Passeriformes > Aegithalidae > Aegithalos > Aegithalos caudatus. The sequence continues at coordinate 224,570 of WEIU01012877.1, read as the reverse complement.
AGCCTCGGGACACCCGCATAAAACTACTTCACCCTTTTTTTTTTTGTCACTTGCAGGCCTCCAGGGACATCTTTTCACATTGCAAGCTCCCAGATGTGAGCTTTAACCCAGAGACTTCATCCGCCTGGGAATTTGCCATGCCCTCCATGCCCCTCCAACACCCAATCTTTCCTCCCCATGCCCCAGCAGCTTCACCTTTGCTCTGCCTGATCCTTACCCAGCAAGGTCCTTTTCCCAGTGGTGTCTCCCTGCACCAAGGGCTTCACTCCAAGCATGGCACATCGATTTCCCTATCAGACTCCTACAAAGAGCCATTAACAGAGACATATGTCTGCACTTCCATAGCACCTTATCTAACAGAAACAATCTTTTCTCCTAATAAATTGAACATGGCATAGCCATTAATAATGAAGGTTTTGCAGCGCGGTTATTTGTACCCTGAATGCGTTAACATTTGCCTCTACCTTCTACCTTCTACCTTCAGTGTTTGCTCCTTCATCCACTCTCCTTTGTGTTTGAGCTTTGGCTGATCATAGGAAACAGTTCAAATAATTATTCCGCTATTTGGACAATAATGGATAGCTTCTCTATAGTTACAACTGAAATCAGTAGGTCTTTTTTTATATTTCTACAATTTCAATTTCACAAAACTAGTTTGACATGCAATTTTAATCCAATATTACCTCCAGATTCAGAGAGAAATAATTAAGCTGTCTTTAAGCTAAATTTAAAGAGCACAAGGGAAAAGGCAGTAAAAACTGGTTCAAGGTTCGCATTTTGAAGTAACATTCCTTTGTCTACCGTAGGCTTCTTAAAAATTCATGCTTAAGGTATACTTGGCAGTAGTTTTATAATTACAAAGCTATTAAGCTTTCATAAGGAACAAGCGAAACTGTTTTTTTCCTAATTAGCTAATCATAAATTTTTCAAGGAAGTAGTCTTCTGCTAGAAAATGATGATTTGAAGAGGCAAAATCATCAACAGTAGTATGCTGATTATAATATATTCATCTTATAAAAATCAGTACCTCTCCCCAGTTAATTAAGTCTGTCCTTTGATAGCAAGTTCACTTCTCTGCCTGGATAACTCATATCCTACCTCCCACTACTGCCTTTATATATGCTGCACAGTAAGATGTCAAGAAATCAAGCAGTTACAGTGCTCACCACCTTTTTAATTCCATTCTGAAAAGTCGAGAAGAACTTCTAAATCATCATTTCTCAGTGAATTTTCTAGATTCAGGGGGAAATATTTATGTCTATAAAAAGAATATTTAGTGATTTGAAGAAATTCTTCTGAAACAGATCTCTGACCTCTCCAGCTAATCCAACGTAATTGTACTTCACACTTGTAACGTGTTTTCCCAAAGACCATAGAGATCTTATGAATATTAGTTTTCTGCTAGAGACGTGAAGGCCAGACTGAGGACACATTTATAGAAATGACAGCTCTTCACTGCAAAGGAGGTACTAATATCAGGCCTCATGATTATAGTGTTGCATTACAGAAAATTACCTGCAGTCTGGAAAATGTAGCTTGTTGGTTAACTGTAAAGTGATTATTGGGTGTATTTTCCTCAATATACACAAGCCTTTCCTTCTGCTTGCAGAAACTGTTTTAAAGATACAAAAATCATTTTTTCTGCATATGTTTTATAACTCAGCCTGAGATGTGTATGTTCCAGGTGGGTTTTAGACACTAATAATTAAAAAAAGGCTTTAAAAAGAGAACAATGTGTCTGTATTCAATACACAGAACAAACGAAATCCTTTCTACCCTAATTCATTCACACCCCCCATACTTGCATGCATCAACAGTAACCAAATTTCCTGTCACAAATAATTTCTACCTGCTTTTGCAAGATATTATGAGAATTCTTACCTAAAACATATATTTGATATCTGATATCAAGCTGCCAAAGGACTCCATCAACTGTTTTAGGCTCAAAGCAAAATCTTTTCTTCAAACCCCAAGGGCTCTGAAAGTGGAGTACATTTTTATTACCTAAACTGACTTAGGGATCTCACTAGCAATAACTTGATTGATTCTTGAATACTTAAAATACAACAGCTACCCTTCTCCCTGATCTGTAGGTAAATGTGGCAAGCTGGGAGAGAAAAGGGAAAATGACAAGAAATTAGTGAATGTCCTGTGGAAACAGTTTCTACCACTCAGTAGAATGAGAACTAGGAAGAGGGAAGACGTTATGAGACCATCTTCTTCTAAATCCCAGAATGAAGAGGGAAATTTTTCAACCATTCCCTATCCCCAGACTTTTCCCACTTCTCAGAAGTTATAGTCCAAGTTGATCTCAATTCTTTTCCCATGCTCCTCAAATAACTAAGAGAAAAGCACCATTTCCTTTGCCTAGCAGCAGTCAGAAAGAAGCTGTTTCCAGCAGCTCAAGATGTGTCTTGCAGAGAGATCACAAGCTTCAGGCTGCTGATGGCCCATTGTGAGCCTGGAAGTGGGCAGAATTTTTTATGTTGTTTCAGCATGAGATGGATGAATGATTTCTTCCAAAGAGTGAAAAGAAGTGTGAAGTAGATGACACTCATAGGACAGAAAGCAAGCCTCAGGAGACTCAGGAGACTGAGACTCATTCCCTTCTTCCAGACCATAAACAGCTTTGCACCACCATCTTTCTCTCTATTCCTTGCCAGGTTTCCCATTGTCAGTCTCTTTCTCCAGCACCTCCACATAGAACTCCAAGCAAGTGACGTTCTGTGTCCCACACATGGGCTTGCTCAAGCAGCCCTTGGCAGTTGCATTCATTGAAAAGATTAATTTTCCCTCAGAACAGGAGAGATCATAAAGATGAGAGCTTGCAAATGGAGGGAGTAGGTAATGCAGGCTTACTATGATGGCTCCTCTAAAAGACGTGAAAATACTTGGGAGTAGAGCTCAACCTTCTCACATCTCCATGTGAGAAAGCCTGGGGATGAACATCCAAAAGTTGCAAAGATATGACTTCTTGTCCAAATGAAAATGTGAGGCGTGAAGGTAGGTTGTGAAAATTCTGCAACTGCGATATGTAAAATATCCGCTGCCTAAGGAGAAATAACTATGGATTTGATAAGGTCATGTCAGGCTCTGTCATTTTCCTTAGGAGGAATTTTACTCTGTGAAAGATGTGCGAGTTACAGAAAAATCAGATTGGAAGAGTAAGGTCATGGTTGTGAAAAGATGTCTTCTTCAATAAAGCAGTAAAAAGAGAGTTTTTGTACTTACGAAGAGAGTAAAATCAAGAGGACCTGGAGACTCCCCTCTTTAGAGAATAATAAGAGAAGGAAAAAGAGTTCTGTAGGAAAATATTTAGCAGTCCTATGTCAGTATTGTTAATATTTCAGATTATATCAATTAATTATTATGTAAATAACTATTTAAACTAAATGACAAGTCACGGTGATCTATTATGAACTATGTATGTGTAACCATAGATGCACTACAAGCTTGACTCTGATAAAACAATCAAAGCTCAAATTAATAAATGATGATGAGAGATATTGTTGACCAATGTGTCTCCCATTTTGGAGGCTGGCCTTAGCCGATTTGGCCTTAAATGAAAGAGAAATCATTTTCAATCTACATATCCATTCTCTTTTGTTAGCAGATTGTCTACTTTTGTTTGCAGATTTGCATGAGTTCCTGATGACAGCTGACTCACACATACTGTAAACCAAGAAATATCATGTAAAATGCTGTTTGGCAGCAAAGAAACTAAAACATATAATCATTTAAATATTGACACTTGACTTTTGTCAGCGTATTTTTATGTGTCTTTTTCTTTTAATGATGAATCTAAAATTCTTAAGATCCTGTTGGTGAGCAGTATTTTGTCTACCGTGCTTGATCATGCAATGGGCACAGCAGCATTCATGTTATACAGGGAGCTCAGGGAAGTTCAGCTGCTCAGACCAGGCACCCAAACACTGAGATTCTCTAATAAATGATCCATATTGCTTTAGAGATGGAAAAGATAAACAGAAAGAACAAAGCGTCAAAACCCTAGTGCTTCCTAGCTCAATAGTATCTGCTATTTAGTTGGAACATGTCAGGACTTGTTTCCAAAGTGCAGAGGAGAATAAAGATGAGACCAATCCATTTTCTCATCCATATAAGGAAAGAAAGATACCTTATGCATTATGTAATCTTTAAAATAAAAATGCCCTTAAAGGTCTGATAAGAGCATCATACTTTTACAGATTGTATTTATTTTCAAACATTGTTATTTTTATAACATTATTATACAGAAATTATTAAAGGGAGTTTTATACAGAAAGAGAAGCTTCACAATCAGTTAAACACAAAGGTTTTCTGAACTCTATTATCAGTTCATGAGCAGGGAAAGTGGATGTGCAGCTGTGAACTGAGGAGCCAAGCATCTTAATATGCCTAAGAAATTATTTCTTACTTTAAATAGTTTAAGGAAAATTATTTTAACTAAACAACTTTTTTTTTTTTTTTTATGTGAGTTAGATTCAATGACATGGAAAATTACTTAATTTATTTTTATTTTACCAGATAATTTATTTTGGTGTCATAAATTTCCTTTTCACCTTTTGATGAAAATGAATTTTTTTTTCAATTTTAATGTAAAGACTTTTAATAAAACTTAATAGAATAAACCAAAAAATAATACCAGTGAATCATCAAAAACTTGACTTTTCCTTGGTTTTGACCTGATTAGAGTTGAAATTTTACCAGCCAAACAGCCAACCAATCAGGCAACTAAAGAAACCAATTAGTTTTACAAGCTTAACTTGGAAGAGCAACAGGAAAGCCATTTCGTATGTATCTCAGTGGTATAGTAAGGCATAAATACTAATGATGTAGTAAAGTTTATTCTCTTCTCACGTGCTTCACACATTCGAGGTGACTTTTTCTTTTCTGTTACCCCATTAATGTATCTCACCATTACAGAAATTATATGGTGTCATACCCTTAAATGACATATGCCACAAATCTTTTATCAATTTTCTTTTTTTTTTTTCCTGCATATTGTCATATGTGGCTGTAAATATGTGACCACAATTGCCAAATGATGCCAAATTAAGTTAGTCTTGAGGCTTAGTCTTTCACCCCTTCATTTGGGTAATTGTCTCAAAAGATAGAGACTTTGAAGACCCACTAATAAAGTGAAAGGGGTGTTGCTGTTTTTAGACAAGACTACTATTCTTTAATTTCCAAATAGAGCTCAGCAGCAACTCCTCTGACTAAATGGGTCTTAGCAGTTAGAACTTGACTGACAAGAGCTCAAATGCCTTTTTTTTTTTTTTTTTTAAGTGAGTAAAGTCAAGCGACGAAAATAACTTACAGAAGAAAACTGTATTCAGGTATTTTTTTTAACTGCTGAAGTCTAGGCTACTGCATTATTAAGGTAAAAAATATTTTCAAGTATAATTTTGACTTTCAAAACACCGAAAATTTTGTGAAGTATATGTTCTGATAATTTTTGTTGCTGAGAGTCTTTGCAAGAGATTTATATAGAAGGGTTTTGTTTAAAAACCTCAGACAGTCTTAAAATAGCTGATGTGCATATCAAGATTTTCTGGTTGTCGTTAATACTGACCCACACACATCTGATCTGAGCCATGCTATGCTTCTGGCCTCCTACAAGAAGCAGAGTAGAAGTAAACGTCCTTTAGGAAAAACTCTGGCACGTCTCAAAGAGGTGTTATTTTTCCTCCTACTCCTTGTTTGTGCTTGAAGATGCAAAATAGCAGCATCCCTTCTTAAGTCAGTACTGTTTTGCCATGACAGTGAGCAAACAACAGACCACCATCAGCTTTTTGGTGCAAAGCTGCCACAACTACTGTTCAGTCTCTTGTCCTTGAGCATCACAGAGCCTGGACATGCCAGAAGGAGAAATAGAAGCAAAAAGTGGATAGAAATGGTAATTCTTAATGCATAGTCATGTTTGCCAGAGTTAGGCTCATCTGTAAATGTTACTTTTTCTGAGAATGCATTTATATTTCATATAGTATTTCATTAAGTGAAAGAACAGGTTTTAGTCATTGTTCCTGATATAACTGGTTCTTGCCCAGCTGCAAGGGAAACTAAACTTTGCTGCAACTGCTTTTTGTTACTGTGAAAACAATAGCACATTCACCTTCACATAGTTTACACAAATATCATAAGAAATACATATAAAATACTGTTTTCTCTTTCTCTTGCCTCTAATGTCAATATGTTGTATGAGGAAGGAAGCTGGGGGGAAATTGAAGTTTTCCTCTGAAAGATCATAAATCCAGATCTGTTACTCATTAATGAACTCCACGTAGCTCTTAATTGCCAGTAGATTTGCTGTGTAGAAAAAGAGCACAACAGACAGTCAGGAAGACAAACAGGCAGCAAGTGACCACAAGTGTAACTGATGCTTACCCTCCTGTAGCTTGCTAAGGTGTGTGATAAATATACTGAAAAGATATAAAAATATTGATGAACCAGGTTTACTTGGCCTTCATTTTTCATCAAATTGATATCAAACCCAAGTATTTTCTGCTTAAGACAAGCCTTCAGAGGAAAAGAAGCCTCTGCCTGTTAGGATCAGTTTGGTGATGAAGTTGGCTAGGTCATTGCTTTATCAGCTTCTGGGTTTGTGAGGGCTGGTGCTTAGCTTGTGGTCACTTTGTGAAAACTGCTGAAAGAAATCATCGTAAAGACAAAGCAGTTTTACAAGGACTCAAATGTCTCAGCCATAAAAATGGAGAGTTTTAGGCCATAAGTATCTATTTAAATAAGCTATATGATATATACAATTGAAAAACACCAGTGTGTCCTATCACTGGGAACTATGACCTTGATGTTTGTGAGAATCACAAAATCTTCTAGGTTAGAAAAGATCCTTAAAATCTTGAAACCAATTCTAATCTATTTAGAATGGCTAAAATGTGAAAAGGTGATTTTACCTGGGATATAGATGAAGAAACTGCATGTTTTCCATTTTGGTAAGAGATACTGAAATAAGATGTACATAAACAAACAGGAGGGGAATTAACTGAATGATAGAAGATAACAGAGTTGTTTTGTTTTGTTTTGTTTTTAAGTTGCCATTTGAATCTAACAAAGATGTTATTGGCAAGACAATGAAGAAACATATTTTCCTAAAATTTCCTACTACATCCAACTGGTACAGACTAGAACAATTAAAATTTCTAACCCAAACAAATATGTGCTGTTTCTGAAGGCAGACCAGTTAATTAGTTTTCATATCAGTACTTTTAAGCAATGACAGTGAGAACTCTATTGTATCACACTTGAGTTTATGCCTGACAGCAGGCAAGGGAGAGTTATGTGAAACTCCCATATCTTGTATGGTTTATGATACCCAGATTGCTGGTAGTCACTGGATGATGGGAGTCCTGTATAAAACAGCACTCTGCAACCTGTACACTCCCTGTCTTAGGCTGCTGCCCAGAATCCGGTGTCCATCACCCACAGGCCAAGTAGAACAACACTTCACCTAATACCTCATCTTGTTAAAAACACTCTGTGTGCTTTGTTTTAATCAGCACCTTAATGCTAAATCATACAAAGACTGCTTGGATGTCTAATACACACTTTTTTTTTT
>WEIU01012877.1:179384-207127 GCA_013389925.1 Aegithalos caudatus | reverse complement strand
TTTTTTTTTTTTTTTTTATTGAGCAAATTAAAATTTCTAGAATTCAGAGTTTGATCAAACATGCAAGCTGAGAAAATACCCTTAGCAAGTCCCTTTGTTCTTTTTGAAAAAGACCTCAGAGCACTGAAATAATGATGTACCAAGCAATAGAAGTGGCATTTTCTCAAATGCTACATCTTGCAGGCTGCAATTTTCAGCTTGCTCAGGGACTCTTGATCATGCAAACTAAATTGAACTATTGCATGAACAATTTAAAAGGTGCTTTTATCCAGGGCTGAGTACTCTAGCTGAAATACCCTAAATTACACCATTTTGCTGGCACTATCGTGTCTACCTCCAAAACCCTCCATGGCTATTTGCATTCCCAAGTTAAATAGGGACTACACTGAGAAGGGCTTGGGGCAAAAGATGGAAACAAAAGAGATTTTGCAGTATTTTAAAATTACCAGAAGACTTATCTGAAAATAGATATTCCTCCCTGGCCAATATGTGGAATATATCAAGTTTTACCAGGGAATGTCAGAATGTACAGCAGGTTGCCCAATGAACCACAAGTCTCTTCTTACATTCCAAATGGGTGACAAAGTCAAGTAAGATAATCTTACTTATAATAATCTTATTTCATTAGAGTTTTTGTTCACCATATACAGTAAAGGTAGGTGAAGAAAAAGAAAAAAAGCCAACCAAACAAAACCAAGTCATAACCCACAATTGTCAGTCACTTGTATTCAGACATAAGGAAACAAATCAACAGTTGGGTGTTTATGCTCTTGTACCTTTTTACCTTCACTGGTTTTGTTTCTATTTATTAATTCTGTGCTGGTTTCACCAGTGCTACTGTACTTAGAAGTTGTGAGAATTTCCAGATGTCTACATCCATGTCCTGCCAACACAAAACTCTGGCCTGGGAGGATGCTTCCTTGATGTGTGAGCAAAACAACAGCAACTAAGTGTTGTCAAGTATGCATCAGGCTACCTATTTAACTGGTCAGAAACCACCACCTAAAAAATAAAAAATGTTACTGAGCAGCAGAAAATGATATTTATTAAAGGTCAGGGGAAAACACGTCAAAGACCCCAACCTACACAGGGAGCCCTAAAAAGATTAAACTCAAATTTCTTGTGATATTTGGTAATATCTCATAAAGTGTAGACTGTTAATGTGCATTAATATTTTGGCTATAAAACAATGGGAACTAAATTATAAATATTTAGGCTTATAAAGGAGAAAGAAAGAGGAAATTAATCCACTTGAGGACATATACTGCACTAACATTGCACATGTCAATGGAGACTGGTGTATATCCCCCTGGAGAACAGGACAAAATAATGATTCTCAGCCTGGTACTAATTTTTATTTTACTTTAGTTCCATTGCTGAACTGCAAAATTAGTTTGTAGAGTTCTGGCCAGAAACATTTCATTGTGCTAGCAAAAGATTTTCGTCCTACAAAGTTAGCCTGACCCCTTATAAAACAGTTTGTTGATAGGTGAGCTGTTTCAAACATCTTTTTAAGTTTGCCTTTTGCTCAGTTAAAGGCAATGGCAAGCTAAATCCAGAGTTCATGAAACTTGTGCACCAGCCTGCCTGCACAGCATCCATGTCATTGTCTCCAAGAATTAATAAACATATAAATTTGGCATATTTTGTACTTCAGAATCAAAGCTTACATTACGTCTCAAGAAGTAAAAGGCTCATGCATTTGATTTGGTGCATGATTTAGCACTGGATTTACCTTTCCAGCCTTCCCAAAAGTTGTGATCTTTTTATTTTTTTAGTTGCAAATAACTCCCAAGTTCAAGCCAGAGCCAACACAGGGAGATTCTGTAGCCAGTGGTAGACAATCAGGAGAGGCAAATAAACAGCTCCTGCCCATAGCAAATCTGTATTTCTGAAAAATTTTTATGTTTTTACTACACTTGTTGGTATGAGGAAGAATCCAGAGATAAAAACAAGCCAAAACACAATAAATCACCTTTAGTTAGCTAATTAAAACAGCTTTAGCTCATACACCAATGCATTCTTGATAAATAAATAAATAAAGTGCTAAGCAAGCATTTTTTTCCTGGATAATAAAATAATTCTGTAATGAATTTGATTGATATGGCTGTGGAAATCAAACAAGCTCCAAGACATGATGGAGTATGTTGTGTTCTTGCAGCAAAAGGTAAACACAGTAACATTTACATGGTCAGAGAACCAATTTATGCCTAAATTCAGCAAAGACTATGCAAAAGTAAAGCTCTGGATGTGTAAGTTACAGAAAAGAGTAATCCTTTTCCCTGCTGCTTCTTAGAGTGTAGTTGGCTTCAACACATTTGCATTCTGCTTGGATCTCCCAAGCTAGCCCCAAGGAAGCCTGGGGATCATGCCTTCAGCGAATGCCAGCTCAAAGAGGAGTGGGCTGCTCTTCTATTTTGTTGCCATGGCACCTGGAAAATAATTGGCATGTTATCACAAATGGTGGCTTTCAGCAGCTATGGCATGCAAGGATTATAACCTTAGCAGATATATCAGTTCCCCAATTGACGTTTTCAAAAGGGCTTCATGATGCATGAGCAGTATTGAGATATGGGCACAGGGCTGAGAGAGAAGCCTCATATTTTCATCTGGAGTGACAAAACTACTTCTGACATATAAGAGAGCAAGGATCTGGCTTTCAGATCACTTCTTTTTCCTGAGCTAAGATACCCAGAGGTCACCACTGACAAATTCCATGAGTTTAGTTGCTCCAGTGAATACAGAATCTATTAGTGGCCCTGGTTTTCAATGGAAAATTTTCATTTCTGTTCCACAGCTGTTCTTCCAACACTGTTTTGCATGAACTCAGTCTGTGTCAGCTTGATTGTCTTTGCAGAAACTGTACCAAAACCTCTACCACAGAGGGAGAATTCTGAAACCTGCTTAATTATCCAAAACTCAGTAATGGGTGTATAATTTACATGGGCTTCCTGAAAATGATAAAATTTATTTAACAAATTTTCCCTGTGAAAAGTCATGAAAGAAAAATCTCCCTAGCTAAAGTCTGGATAAGCACATAATGCAAAAAATCATTCAACTTATGCATCTACTTTATTCTCCAGAGTTTTAGTTTAGGGTTTTAGGTGATTTTTGTCTCCTTTTAATTGCAAATTCTCTGGAATAGCTCTGTAGTCTGAAGCACATTGATGATGACAAGTTAAAGTGTAATTTCATCTCTTCCCACCTTTCTGTCCCACTTCTCAAACTCTGATGAGAGACAACAGAATGGAAAAAAGGTGGTACAGAATTATTCAATTCTCATCTTCCTCTATTGTGCCATTTTAATGACAGGTTCTCCTTTCACATTCCTCTGTGAAACAGAGCAAGACAACAGAAGATCTAGTGAAATAAAGTAGTAGTGAAAGTGCAAAATAAGTCAGAATAGAGTAGACCATGGGCAACAGCTAGAATAGATTAAATGGGGAGAGGGGGAACAGAAGTGGACAGCTGGAAATTGAGTGAATAGTTAAGCAGATAAATCTTAATGCAACCTAAGAAACTGCAGCAAATTTAAAGGTGCAGCAAGTGAGATGGAAAAAGTAATAATTTAAAAGAAGAATGTTTTCTCAGAGTAAAGAATCAGAAAAGAAATTATGTCTAAGAAGCTGTAGGAGAATTATTCATCAAACAAAGGCACGAGGGGAGAAGAAACAGAAGTAAGAAAAGATAACAGAAAAAAGATTGGGAATTAAAAATGTCATTGAAGAATTGGAAAACAAATGAAAAGGTGCCAAAGATCTGGAGGTAGGAAAGCATATAGTGTCAAGAAGTGAATGAGAACATAAGTAATAAAGAATATGTTTCATAAATAGAATGAAAATATATAATAAATAAAAGATATAACTACACATATAAAGATTATCCACAATAGACAATAGCCTTGTGCCATGTGTTTATGACTTAAGTTTGCTGTAAGAACAGGTAGTATTTTTCCAATTGCTGATATGGGAATTTCTTGATTAAAAGTATTAATATAATAAACCACTGAAAATATATGAAAATATGTGAAATTTGGACTTTTCACGGTGAAATGCTGGGTATCCAGAATAGAAATGGATTTGGTACCTACAGAGCCAGAGGACATAACTTGCTTTCTGTGCTTCATTATTCTCCCTTACCTGTGGCTTTATCCTATCATGCTGATGCATGCTGAGTGGTATCATGACCTGTAAGTGATTTCAGTAAAATCAGTAGAACCTCTTGCTGGGCAAGGACAGGATTGCTGCTTTGCTTAGGTTCAACAGCAGAATTTCCATTACTTTCTGAATAATGATTAGGCAGTAAGATAATAGTTGTGAGAAAGAATGACAGAACTGCATAGTGTATATAATGAGTACATGCACTGGTATGGGTGCACAACAACACATTATGTTATATATAAATGTTATCTATTAACACCTCTAGGCAATGTTTCCCCTTTCCACCACTAAGTGCAGATGAAAAGCACTGCAGAAAAATAGGATATTGGATGACTGTCATACTTTTCAAAACTATTGCACTGGTAAACACTAGCCAGACATCATGTCCAGAAGGTATCATGTGGTCTTCAGCACACCCTGTTTTTAATCCAATGTTAGAGAAATTATATTCACTTTGAAATGTATAATAGATTTTTTATGAAAATCATATATTTGTTAGTGAGATTTGGATGGAAGTATGTCCATTAGATATGGATAGAAAGTAGATACAACTCCCTTTGTCTCAATACAGCACAAATTAATAGAATGGGACTGTAGGAAGAGCATCTGGAATGCATTTAATTGCACTTAGCTAATAGGTTTCCACCACCTTGAAATTCTTTTTTCCACCAAATCAGCAAAACATGTAAGGATCTTTGTAATGTAAGCATTAGTCCATTGACATAATTTTTTAAAAACTTGACCCTTCTGGTCTTCCTGTATCTTCTGTTTTATATGAATAAAAAGGAAATGATATCTGACTTAATACCATAAATTAAAAAAAAAAAAAAAAAAAAATTTAAAAAAAAAGAGGAAATTTTTGCAGAAATGGTTTCACTGCCCTGAACTGCGTGAGAGTAGTCATTTGATTCATCTATAGCTTTCTTTCCACTTCATGCACTAAGTCAAATATTGAGAGCAACAAAATTGTTTCTCTTTTTAATTCAAGCTCTCCTTTTATGATACTTGTCAGTCCCTTAATACTTCAGAAGTTCATTTCTGAGCACAAAAACCCACTAAAGGTTTGAAGTTTTCATAATGAATGATCAAATTACATTTGTACCTAAAAGATATGTTTACTAAACCTAATTTTCAGAGTATACCTCTAGGGGTGAAAAAAACCTGCAGGTCACTCAAGAAACAAAGCAAGTAGACAATAATGGTGGAACCAGAGAGTTCAAATGGCATGATTAAATAATCAAAGAAGTTTGCAAACACTAGATGAAGATGTGTCTAGGCTTATAACAGCTGAATTTTTTTCTGACAATTCAAATGAGCTGTCTTTTAATATCCACAGTATAAAATACTGAAACTTATGGATTTTGTTAGCATGACTAGAAAATTGCACTTAAGGGAACATTTGGAATGATGAATCAAGGGGAGCAAAATGAGAAATAATAACAAGAAGATAAATACTATCATGGTATTACCCATCCCTGTCACAAAATGCCTCCTACTTAACTCCATGCTATTGGAAATCCATCTGAGCTCATGCCTGCTAAATGACAAAAAATATTACAGAGGGATCTTCTTTCCAGATAGATCTTCACTAAAAGAATCTTTTATGCCTAGGAATAGCTGTTGTTATAGTTGTTTTGCCTGCAATGAGCTAACACACAATAGAGACGTATTCATGAGTGAAATTTACTTCATATATCCTCATATATGGCTACAGTCATGCAGGAAATAGCAATCAGTCACAATAAAAAGCAATAAAAAATAATGCCAGAAATTAATGTAGTGGTATGAATTTTGTCACACTGTCTAGGTTTGTGATTCAGTAGGATTTCACAAATTAAATAAGCTGGGGCCTACTATAATAAACTTGTGTGCTTACCGATTCATTTACCAGATCCATCATGTGGGCACCTCATGAGTCACCTCATGGAGTGCAGCCCTACCACCCCAATGCTACCAACCTCTTGGGCATGCAGGGAGATGGCTAGCTGCCTACACATGCTGTTATCCCCTCATCTTCTCTGTCACTCAGCTACTAATACTAACCTAATACTTCCTAATACTAACTCCATATAGCTGTCAAAGCATTTTCTCTTAGATGTGTGTTATCTGATGATAAGAGTCACTTTGGAGAGAAAAAAACATATTAGAAGCTAACTTTATGAATCAAACAGAACTATAAATCTTTGTAAGGTATGTTATAAACCATACAAAAGTGTGCAAATCTCAGTGTATATTTTTGGAATTAAAAAAAATTACGGTGTAAAGCAATTATCTATTGCAGTACCAGAATCCTGTCTCATTTAAAACAACAATGGCTAATAGCTCCCAATTCATTAGGCAGGGATGGAATTCAGTATATAATGAGATATATATGATTTACCTGATGCTTTGGAGGCTATTACTTATGTCTATTTTCCAAGCCTTAATACTTCTGTAAATACACATCTCTGCATTTTGTCGTGAATGTTGGATCAATGTGCAGGATGGGCTAATTCTAAGAAAAATCCATTTGCTCTGGAAAAGATTCAGAAAGCAGAATTAATCCACACTCTACACTACAGTCACTTGGTGCTCCAATAGGGCAACGCTAGAGTTAATCTGTTTCACAGAAATAGAAAAAATAAGGTTGTTATCATGTGGTAAGATTACAATTCAGGGAGAGGAAGTTCTTTTTAGCAGGCTCTGCTATCATAGATTCTCCCATATTTCTTTTACTATACCATCTGTTATTTCTACATGCCATAGTATTATTCACTTCCCTAAATCTCTATTCTAGATGTCCTATCACAGTAGAAGACCAGTCCTATTGAATTCAGAAGAAATATTTACAATGTTTGGTTTAAGATTGCCTGGATTAATTGCTAGCTGGTTAGTAGCATCAAAGAATTTTGCTGCAAAACAAAGGACATATTCTACTTCTATTCTGGAATTTAGTTCTCTGACTGAAGTGTTTTCAATACTGTTGTGAATTTACATCACTCACTGATTTTCATACATACGTTACTGCCATTCTTGCTTAAATACTGTAATAAGATGAGCCTCATTTTTCTGTTTCTCTTCCCTCGTGTTTTCAATCACTCTATTACATAATTTCATTGGTAAAGGCTAAAAAAACCCCATGAACAGCAACAAAAACAACAAAAATAAGAATCCAACCCTGAGGAACTTTTCCTTAAATGTTTCAAAATTTATCAGCAACAGTAATCTAATCAGGGATATTAGGAACTGGCAAGTCAGGATCCCTGATTGTTTTTAATTGCAACCCTGCAGTGACTTGGCTATCTCATTAAAAAATCTTCCTGACCTCTTGGAATGATTTCATATGTCTTTAACAGGAGGTCTGGATGTATCTGCAGCTTTTGTAACCAGAACCAGCCTTTGCTATTTCAGTCCCTTAAAGAATGAGAATGCATCCATTCTCCATATCAATTTACTGTGCTCACCATTCAAAAACCTCTGAATGAAATTGTGAAAGGGGAGCCACACAGTCTATATGTAGATGGAAAACCTAATAATATAAATTTGAGTGTTTTTCAGGAACAGAACAAATAAAGCAAATAAAAAATTCACCCTCCAAGTGAAGAGTTTTGTTGTTTTGGTGTGGTGTCTTCACACCATCATGGACACACATTTTTCATGAGACTCTTCAAGTCACTTCACAAACATCCCTAGGGGAAAACACTATATGGAAAGACAAGAAATTGCCTTTTTGTTGCTTTGTTTCTCCATTATGCTAATAGTAGAAGGCAACTAAAGGAAGACATTCATGAGGCAGCTCAGCTGTAATCCAGAGAGAGGCATTCCTCCCCAGCCTCAGCCAGGTCCCCTTTGTGGGGACCCAGTTCTCTCCAAAGACTCCAATGCAGGATACTTCCCCTATGGGCAGCACAAACTTCCTCACTCCAGCAGACTGCCTTGGTAACCAAAGGGCAATTTGCATTTAAGAACAGTTTTCCATTGACCATATTTATCAGATGAAGCCCCAAATGAATCAAAGCAGCTGAGTAAGATGCTGTGTGTGTGAGCTGAGGCACACATGGGCTCATGGACATGCTCGTGTCCTTGATATTGCTGTTGCTGCTCTTGGGGTGAAAGGAAGAGGCTAATTGCTGTTTTTATAGGAGAAGGATTAGAGTTACAGTTTGGTTAGATAATACTTTTCTTGATCTTCAGAGAATTAGAGAGAATTGAACTCATGATACATTAATGTTATCAAGCTTTGTCTCCTGCACTATGCTCCTCTGTACAAATATCCCAGAGGAGGACTCTGTAAAGTGAAGAGAGTATTGGGATGACTTCCACTAGGGAAAAGCAAACTGAAATCCTGATAGATTATAAGCAGAGATAAATTAGATCAGCAAATGATACAGAAAACCTACAGGTTTTCAAACCTACAGTATCGTATATGTACTGTATATGTATATGTATCAAACCCACAGTAGAGTATATGTACCGGTTTTCAGTGGGAGAGAGTTGATTTTCTTCCCAGCAGCTCATGTGATGGTGTTCCAGATTTGTGATCAAATCAGTGTTGAATACACAACAGGGTTTTAATTGCTGCTGAGCAGGTTATAAATGGATAAGTATTTTTAGGATGGCGGATTGGAAATAAGAATCAAAATGCTGGAAATTTGAGTTTTCATTGTGATAATTAAAACCAATGGTTTGTCTTAAAGTCATTTTGTATGCTAATAGTAGCTATATATCAGTGTTGAATAATCTCAGTACGTGATATCATATTAAAAATCAACATAACTGAACATTTTGGGGTTTTCAGTGTCTTTTTTCCATTTTTATATGCACTTAAGCTGCTGTATCATGGGTTAATTAAGAGATTCATCTTTTCCTGGATAAAATATTGATAAAAGAGTCTGCAGCAATGAGTGATAAAGGTCATGGCAACACTGTGAATTTTTTCATTCTTGATGTAATCTCTAAGCCATGAAGGGAAGCAACACATTTTGTAAGACCATTAGCAAGTTAAGAAACAAAGAAATAGCTATACTTCCATTTAATTGGCATTTGGTTCTCTCTAGATTAAAAAGTGTGCCTTGGAGCCCAAATGTATTACTTACATATATTTCATGATTTTCATACTGCTGATTTTAAGGACAAAATAATGATTGCTGTCACCTCCCACAGTGTGTATGCATGCACTCTGCACCATACATGTATCTCAGGTGGAAAACAGAAGAGTAACAAAAATAATTTTTAATAACTGTTTTCAGCCTTCATTCTAGTGCAAGGTTGCAGATAATGCCTATCTAAAGACATCTACTTTTTTATCCATTTGAAAACATATTTTTCTTTCTTTTAAGTTGCAGTTAAATACTACAAATTTTAAAAATTGAATGTTTTATAACTGAAAAATCAAAGAGACCGATGGAGGAGGACAGAAGGAAAGGATGCAGAGTGGGAAGAAAGGAACGAGTTTTCCAATAAAGTAATGTTCTCATCAGAGATTGTTCTGTGACTCATTTGTTTGGAGACACAACAATAAAGTAGGACAGTGGGATGCTGAGATGCTAATCAGGAATAGAGACTGTTCTTTCCCACATGCTGCAGTGTCACTGCAGTTCTCCTCTTATCTCTGAAACTCAGTCCTCAAGACATACATTCAGTTGGGTGATATAAAAATAAGTCTTAAATTACAGCCTTTACCACGGTAATTTTTTCTTCCTAAGTTTTATATCTTGGTGCTCTTCTTCCTTCCATGTATCTGTCATTGCCTTTGTTCTTGCTGCAACAGGGGGACGAGAATTATCCCCAAATAAGGAAGAAGTAAAATAGTCCAAGTTGTCTAAGTCTTCTTTTTATTCAAGCCTCTATTCTCAGACATAATAATGTTTCCTCAATCACTGCTGTGCTTTGGTGGGATCTGACTCAGGATCAGGCTTTTACCTGCTGTCTTGGTACTCAATATCACATAGGCTTTATAATGCCCAATCACATACATATTTGTCTATCCTTTGTAGTGATTTTGGTAACTGCATCTCTTCTAATGTATCTTTATTCATTAACTTTGTTGCTCATTTTGCTTTCCATCTCATTATTTTTTGTCACAGTTCACTTTTTCATTGTGTGTTTTTCTCACACAGATTATAGAAACCTAAATAATAAACACACATGATACTCCTACAATGGTTGTAGCCAAAGTGCCTGGAGTGGTGACTGACATAAAATAATATACACTAGATGATCAAAGTAAAATAAGCATGCAGAATGGATTGAACAGAATATATTTGTATTTCCACACAAACAATTCCTAATACCAACTGCCTGTCTGGCACACTTATATGCCTGTATATGGAAAATCAAACTAAGTAGGTATAAGAAATCACACAACAGATTTCATAGTTTATCTCCTAATGATCTTTCTTTGTCATAGCTTAGATATATCATTCTCCTATTTTATTGGTAACTGTGTGAGGATATGCTTTCTGTTCACATGTGAAAAAAAAAAAACAACTAAATCCAAGCAATCAGTGAAGGTCCAAGCCAAAAGATTACCACAAAATTCAGCATGTCCACTTCTTGGCTAGAAAAATCAATGTTTGTCTGATATAGAAAGAAAAAATTTGAAGCATAAATGCAGATCTGTCATTCACTGATTTTTCATTCCAGCTGTCTCCTTGAGTCTTCATTTCCTTTTTGAGCATAACCCCAAGCCTGGCATACCTGGGCTGAGAAGGGCAGTAGCTGCAGCTGAATGCTATGCTGGGCACTGCCCCCCAGAGCTTGGTGAGCTGACCTGATGATGGTTGTGAAAAAGGCTTGAGAGAAGACTGGGACATTGGTGTTCTTCAAGATCCAAAATATTCTGCTAAATGCTATAGATTTATTCTAGGAAAGAGAATTATGGATTCAGCCATGGCTAGCCATGGCTCTCTGATCATAACAGTTTGGTGCAGGTCCTGTTAAAGTTTGACAAATCAGGTTTATGGTTTGGGATATAAAGCGTTTATCTGAAACTTCTCAATACCTCAGATGTCAGGTTTCTCCCGAGATCCATATTTCTGACTGCTCCCCATATTCTGGGGCAGCAGCTCCACCCTGTCATTGTACACAATGAAATTATGAAGAAACTACTTGTCCTCTGAATGCTATATGTTTGTGCTATACGATTGGTTTAACACCAGCCAGCAATTAAGCCAAATTAAGTAGGTGGGGATCTGGGTTTTATGAGTGGCCAGGTTGCAGGACACTGGGCCAAAGGGCAGCAGGCTCTATCTCCATCCCCACCTGCTTGAGAATCCTGGGAGTGATGCCATATGGCATGGAATATCCCTATGGAATACCCCTTGGTCCACTTGGGATCAGCTGTCCTGGCTGTGTTCCCTCCAAACAGATTCTTAATGCCATGGAACATTGGGCTGACAGAGAAAATAATAACCAACATTTAGGGAACTTGAAATAATAACCAGATATTTCAGAAAAACACAGAGACCAAAAATGTTATGAAAAAGAATCAGGACAGCAGCTAGACATATCTGGATGTACTCAGATCTGGANACAGGGGAAAACAAGAAAAAATTTTTTTTTTTTTTTTTTTTTTTTTTTTTTTTTTTTTTTTTTTTTTAACACAATCATTGAAGATATATTTATTGTACTTTTCCTTTTCTGTGGCTTAAACTTCCTGCAAACATAAACCAGTATCATGTTCAGTAGTCATTGCAATCATTAAGGACCAGATGTCAAGTAAAACTTGTAGCAGCCCTGGGTATGTAATTGAGACAGGATCCAGGCAGTTGTTGTGCAACTTATGATGAAGAGCCTTTATCAGGACTGAAATGAGGAGATTGTTTTTTGACACATGTCAACTTGTGCCTTCCTGAAATACTTCTACAGACTATTATAATCCCTTAGTTAAACCCTGAGTTTAAGTCAAAATACATAAATCAATGAAGACATACTTTTTGATTGTTTTGGAAGATAAATTATCTCCTTGCTTACTTAAGTGTTTCACAGAAAAATGTTTCATATTTATTATTTTTTGCATATCGAAAAACAAGGTTTGTGAAAGTGACTTGACTCAGAAATCCTGATAGTTTGGAAGAGTAACCATATGACTTGTCTCTTGTTCCAGTCCCTCCAGCACTCTCAGTGGAAGCAGTGGAAAATGTGTCTTTACTAGGAAAGAGAGATCAATATTTCAAATTATTTATTTACATAATTAACTATCTTGAAGTGAATCAAGCTGTAGTTCCAAAAAGCTTCATATTTCTTACAGACAGCTGATGGGATACTTGCAGTGAAAGTCATTAGCAAATCCCATGTGCGGTATTCACCATTTGTGCCCAGCATTTACAGTTCTCTCCTAAGCAAGTGGTGGAAGGGTAAATGATTTGCCTTATGGAGCAATCTGAGACTATTTTTCATTAAATGCAGAACTACATGAGCTGCTTACAGAAGGAAAACAAATTGCAACTGGGGTTAAATCTCCAGGGAGAAAGTAATTGCTCCAGCAACATTTTGAAAATTTTCCTAAAACATGAATATGTAAAAAACTTTTAACAGATTTCAGTTGCCCTATGAAATGTTCATTGTGTTCACCACAGCCTGGATTTTGTAGAGTTATGTACAACTGTGGCACAATGGCTGGATCATAAAACTCCACTAAAGGTTCTGCTGCCACCAATCTAAGCTCTCAGCTGAGCTACAGCTGAAAAGTTCCCTGTGCCAGAATTAGTGTCATATACAGCACTTGGAAAGCCTAAGGTGTGGGCGAGGTGTCCAAGGTCACCAGTCGGAAGTTGTGGAGGTCTGTGGGCCCACTAGGGGACTTTCTGGGGCTATACCTTGGAAGAATGTCCCCTAGGCTTAACCTCTCCTATGAACCTCCTGTTTAACTGACAGGTTGTCAGTCAATCCCAGTGCCACAGCCCCCTGTTGGCCCATTGGCTGTTACACCCCAGCTGGCCATATATAGTCAGGTTTCTAGTAGGTTCTTTGTTCCTTGTATCCCCATTGGTTTGTAGTCCTGTCCGTTTACCCTCATGTTTCCCTATTGGTCATTGTACTCCCTCCTCCCATCCACACCTCTCAGTGATTGGTTGTTACTGTAGGCTCCGCCCCCTTCTACTCACATATAAGCCCAGGCCCTCTAAGTGTCAGTGTCTTTTTCCCTGAGGCTTTCTGATGTGTAGGTGAAATAAACTACCACTGGGAATCCACACCAAGACCCTGCCTGCCTCCACTGCTATAGTTAATCAGCTGCTGTGTGTGAGGATAGTGTTTGTTGTGTGCCTGGTGGAGTGTTCTCCTCACAGGGACACTTCAGGAAGGTTGCAGCAATCCACCAACTGCCTGTGCTGCACCAGGAAATAATGGGAAAAAGACTACATCTAAACCCTCTTGAAGAGAGATTTTAAAGGACAGGGACCTATTTGGACCAGTTAGAGAGGAAAGTATTTAATGTGTAAGAAACGCCCTGGAAGAAAGAAAAAAGAGGTTTGCAAAGGAGAGAGGAAGAGACTGAAGGACCGTGTCACTGGCACAACACTGATTTTTTTCTGTATAGAAATATAAAAGTTGATTTCTGTGTGGAGCAATCCATGAAATATTAATGAAGAAAACATCGCTGCTACTCTCCCAAGTCGTGTAAGAGAAAACCTCAAAATATGAGGTATATTTTCAGGTCTGTGTGCCTGCTGGCTTTGGGGTATGGAAGAAGCGCAAAGACTGTGAGCTCAGTTACCTTCTTTATAGAGCCTGTGCAGCTCCACCTGGGGCTGGGTCCTGGCCATCTGCACTCAGAAGGGACATCAAGCAGAGACGGCATTGAAACAGTACCTGATGAGGTAAGATTATTAAGAACAGAAAATAAAGCAGTATCTTTGTGTATAACAAGCTAAGTATCCAACCCTATGTATAAATTATCAGGTTCTCCGTGGAGAAATTAAGAGTGAGTTCAACTTAATTTCTTAGTGCTTGGTCAAGGGTCACATTTAAAGTTACACTGCCTGACTTGGTTCAGTTAATATGATCAAAAAAATGAAGTGGAAAAAAAAATTAAAGAGATTATAAAAGAGATTGTAATGGATAAACCAAGAGTAGGATGAATTTTGCTAATGCTGAAATACATATATATGTACATATAATGTTATATTTATGGAACACTTTCATTTCCTGAAAGTTGTTACAAATTATCTTTGTATACAGATTGAAGACTGAAATTTTAATTGCTGGTGACATTTCTATACATTGACATTTCTGTACATCAACTCTTCATGTTTTTAGCTTTGTGTCTGCAACTCAAATGGAGAGGGAAAGTACAAAGTGTGGTAGAAGTAGAAGGCAAATTACCTCTATTCCTGGAACTCATTCACCGAATGTCTTCTCTGAAAATAAATTTCTTGGAAAGAAGGGGGAGAGGAGGTAAGCAAGAATTGTTTCGTTTATCAATTCAAAATGAAGAGTGATATTTATGCAGCATATAAGCATAAATATCTCAAGATTTATTATGTTTCAAATGTCAAAATAGTTACGAAGCATATTTGCATCATGGGCTATTCTGGAGTCTTGTCCTTTACTTGGATTAACTGTCTCCTATACCAATGGAGGCAGATGGAAGAATGAGTAAGAAGAATAAGAACGTATGAAAGAATGGGAATTTTAAGAGAAAGGAAACACAGGAGCTGAAACTAGAAATGCAGCTGATGTTATAATAAAATGATTTTAGAAAAAAATCTGAAGAATTTAAAAGAAACTAAGTGGAAGAAAGTTGACATGAAAATCTTGTTGAGCTGATACTAAGCTGTAAATCGGAAGTAATTTCTAAATTTATTTGCAGTGTTTTTTTGTTTTCGAGCTTATTCACATTTAGTTGGTTTAGTTGCTTAGTTGTTTTCCTGCTGAGCAGGAAAGCAAGAGAACAATTACCCCCTGTATATTATTTGCTCCCTTCTGACTTCACTTTATACCATATCTTTCTACAATGTCTCCTCTTACTCATTCTCTCTCTAAATGAGACAATATTTCAATTTCCTTCCATAGAGGAGCCTTTTTGATAACACTTCTTTTCTGTTTGTGAAACTTTTATTGTTGTCACATCCTTTTCGGAGATAGAATGGTAAGAAGTGAGACAAATATTCTGAAGAAGAATCCATAATTGATCTTCATAATGACAGTATCAGTTTCATTGTGCTGTTTTCTTGCTTATTTTTCACATCTTGTTCTTGCAAGTGATGTTTTGGACTTGAACAATTATTACAGCAGAGGACATGAGCAGCTTGAATTTCCTATCAATTGTACAACAGCCTGATGTTTTCAATAATTCAACTAACTGTCAGCTCTATACCCTTTCTCCAAGCATTCTGTCCTCAGTGAAGGTGTCCAGAGGTTTCCCTATTTCCCATCCTGAATTACGAGATGCATGCAAATCTTTCTCTCTCAGCTCTCATACAGTGAGTCGCATTTCATAACTTTCCAAAAATATTTTTTTAAAAAAAACAAAAACTCAGAACAAAAGCAAGGACATGGGATTTCTGGTTCACTTTCCATTATAACTCTCCGAGGGGATGCAAATAGATCAGCTCAAATTCTTTTTATTAACTTATTTCACCAGCTGTGAGAAGGAGAGAGAACTTGCCATCAAATATTTTGCAAGATTCAAAATATTATTTTTACATGATAACAAAAGATAATTCTTGAAAACAGTACTCCCAAATTAGTCCCCTCCTTCCCCTTAATCTGGAAGCCCTTACTAAGAGACTGAGAGTAGCTATGCCAAGGGAACACCTATATGCCTGTCTTGTGCCTATCTTCCTACCAGCAAGCCACCTACAGCTTTCCCTGGCACCTAACCATCTCGAGGTCTCAATGCTTGTGTAATGAGACACTGCTCCCGTCTTCCTCCCTCTAACTTCCCTTCTCATTTCTTCAGTCTTTCACCCTCAGTAGCCCTCGGCTCCTTGTCCCCAGCTCTTGCCTCAACTGCACGTCCCCTGCCTTCTCCATCAGCAAGCTTCCCTGCCTCCTGTCCCCTTCCCCACGGGGATAAAAGTGTCTGGGGAGGGGGAGCATGCACCCAACCTGTCCCCTCCATCACTCCTGCTGACCTTGCTCCAGACAGTATCCTGATCTCGGTATAAGCCCTCCTGCAAGTGTCACCCCAAGAAGAGCTTAGCCTTTTTTTGTTTGTACAACCACTTCAGCCTTTTGTTCGCCCAAGACTGACTCATTCAGACAATGCACACAGCTAACGCAATTAGCAATGCTTTCCCGTAGCATTTTGGAATTGATTGCATCCACTGACTTTTCAATAGTTTCACAGTATAACGCTTGCTGCTCTTTCTCCAGGTAGGATTTCTAAAATTCCCTTAGAAGAAATCAGGGCAGGTTTATCCTGCTTGTTGCTTACAAGTCTATAATTTTCTGTTTATATTTAAGTGCTATCCTGTTGTCATTATCCTTACAGACTGGAATTTTATAAATACATAAATATATTAAATATGTTTGTTGTAAAGCATTGCCTAAATTTACTCACATGCTGGTGCACCTCTCAATTAAATGACTCATACAGATCAATGACTCAAAGGCATTTTATATGCAGATATATTCTGTGTTTATCCTGCAGACTACCCACTGCCAGCAAATACAATTATAATTTCATAATTGAAAGAAAGCTGGAGAGATGCAGGGTGTGTCTGCCTTGCTATGTATGTAGGTATGTGTATGTATAAAAAGCATATATTCATACTCATTGAGGGTGAAAAGCAAAGGAAATTAAGTGAATTAAAATTTCCTGGGCAATATGATTACAGCACATTCAAAAAGTAGAATATTTCCACCAAACATAATGTGGAGGTCTCCATTAAGTGCAAAGCTAATGGTACTCCAAACTTCCTGAACTAGTTTGCCTGGCTTGGTAGAACATTTGAAGCACAGCACTCAGGGAATGGGATGGGGGAAGGGCAGTGCCGTCCTGCCTCTCCCACATGCACACTTTTCTGTCACCTTGTATCTTCTACACAATTAAGATTAATTAAGGAAATAATTGCAGGGGATTAAGTAATAGCATTAAATTCGGCAGGAATGCATTTTTCCAGGCTTTCAAAAGTAAGGCAGTACAGGAGCAGCAAAATAATATAATTAGAAATAATAATTTTGAAAGAAGACACCTTGTTGTGATGCAATTTGTAGAAACAGTCAAAATTACTAAGTAATTGCAGTACTAGTAGGTGTTTACTTCCATACAGAGATGGCTGTGAATTTTTCATCAAAACATGTTTTGAAATAATCATGCTGATTTTGTCTAAATCAGAGTTTAATTTTCTTGAAAGAAATTAAATGTGGCATAAATTTTCTGTCATTTTTCAAAGATAATAATAACTTATTAGTAAAATACTCTTTTCTTTTCTGGTACCTCATTTTCTCCTAAATATAAAAGTAATTTGTGTTTGCATTGCCATTAAAACAGAACAGTGAATTATACATGAGAAGAAAAATGATGGGCTTGCTCAGAAAAATAAGAGAAATATTTCAGTGAGGTAGCAGCTCTCTTTAGACAGGTTAATGAAATTGAAGTAGAACATCCTAACTGCTTTAAAAAGAGCTAGCATTATACTAGTGACTAGTAAAGAAAGAAAGTTGTGAAGTTTCTGACCATGGAAGACAACGAAATTAGACACGACTTAAAAGTTTGAAAACAATTTTGCAATTTTCCCAACAATTTTGCATTTTTCCAAACAAATCAAAATCTAAATGTTGAGTTACCTTTTAAAAGAAATTTTTGTAGTATCAGAACTGGAAACATATATGAAAGAGGTGGAAATGAATTTTACATGCATATTTGTAGACAGATATTGCAGCATGAAGGCAAATGTATTGCATAAAGTAGGTTACTATCATTCTCATGTCAGCAGAAGAGACTTTTCCAAGCTTCATATCAAAGCTATCATAGGGAAGAAGAATAGATCCTTTGGAGCTGGGAAGCAGAAAACAATTTTGACAACCAAGACCTTAAGTGCTGGGGAGGAGCAGAGGGGGAGCCCCATGGCTCTTTTCTTCCATAGAGAAATTATGGGTGTGGCACTGAACTCCCAAGCAGCCAGCAAAACACCGGGGGACCAAGAAAAGCATAATACAGCAGCTTAACGTGTGAGATTGTGACAGCTCTGAAAATGTAAAATTCCAGGTGTGTTTATGCAAGTGTGGTGTATGTCTCTGTCCTTCTCTTTTATAGATAGTGATTTTTCAGTGACTTTTTTAAAAATAGTAAGCCAGAAAAATTTCAGTCTGCTGCTTAGTACTTAAGACAAATAAGTTTTGGTGTGCTTATTACATGTGTATTTCAAGCCATATATTAAAGGAGTTAGGTATAGATAGCAAAAGTTTTTAAAGGATATATTCTTCAGTTATCTCACCAGATAAATCCACTCTCAGGGCTGTTCTCTCTCACAGTCCCATGTGGTTTCTAGAGGAAGAAATTTAGCAAGACAATGTTGTTTGAGTTTATTCTCCTATAAGCTTTAGGTAATGAGTTATTAGATTTTCAGTTCATGTAATTTGGATAATTATTTTGCCATTTTTCCAGCTAACCACTTTCAAAGTTAGAGGTCTGCACTTGATTCATGTGATGGTGTTTCTGAGAGGGGACACCATGGTCTGCACATACCAATGGAGAACCTCACTTGGAGTCTGGGACTGCAGATTTTGTTTTTCTCTCATGGACCTCTCCATGTTCATCCAGTTGTCTATTAAAACAAGGTGCTAAGGCTAAAAAAATAACCCCAAGCACTTCTTTTCCTGCAAAAACATCCCCTAACAAAACAGCTGACGGACTGCACACAATGGATTTTACATGATGGGATTTTGTGATCACTTTTCATTTATTTTCAGTATTTGAAAATGCAATGCAGATACCATGACCATGGTTTAAGAACAAAGTATTTAATAGCTAAAGTATTTATAGCTTTATTTAAAAAGATGAAAATCTGATCTATGCTCTTATATTAATGAAAACAATTGTCTTATCTTCATGAAAGTTAGAATAACTATCCAAGATTGAAATTTTGGGCAGGTAAGGCTGTTTTAGAAGAAATTTTCCAAATTACTATATTTTAGAAGAAATCTTCCAAACTACTTAAAATAATCTATATATTCAGTGAAAAAATGCACATTTTCAGCAAACAGCCTGCTAACATCGAATTTCTAGTGCCTGCCAAACTCCAGCAATTTTTTTTTTTTTTTTTCTTTTTTAAGTCAAGATTCACTCATTCAAGTTACTTACGTCAGTGTCTGGAGAAGGTAACAGTGATTCCAGTGAAATCCTGTGTGTTGTGTCAGATCTACTGCCTGCTGTGCCTCATCAACTGTAGCATTCATTTCACATCTTAATGCATTGTGTTATTGGAAAGGGAAAATATTTTCTCTTCTGTTTCCCCAGGTTATAGTGCCAGTGCATCACTGTGTCATTCAGAGCATGCCACAGACCACGCTCCAGTAAAGGTAAAGAAGTGAGATCACTCACATCACGATTTTCAGGAGTTAAATCCATGTGCCTTAGCAATAAGGCAAGCATGCCAGCTGTTTGCCAGCAACATTATTTAAACCTTATTTATCAGGCTACAAGGGCCCCACCAAGAGGGTAGTCAAAATATAAATGAGCATCTTGAGGGATGGGCAGTTAAAAACCTGCAGCCTTCATAAAGGGAATAACATAGGTAGTGGTGGCAAAACATTGAATTGGTGTGTTTCAGCCTCAGACTGCATGGATCACCCACAGGGGTGCAAGGAGAAGCAATTTTTCATGCTTATCTTGCAAGTCTTGACTGTCGCCATGAGTTTTGATTAATGTGGGCCACTAGAAACTGTTTATTTACACATGCGTGCTTTCTGATAAGCTGTCTCCATCTTTTTCTTCTTTATGGCATCACATTGAGGCACAACATTGAAAAGTCCAAATAGAATTACTCGCTGCAGAAATAGCTCTCGACAATGACGCACCTATGAAAACATACTCATGTTGAAAATCTCAAGCAAAGGAGTAATTCACCTGATTAACACTGGTTATTTCTCCCCTTTGTCTTACTTCTGTGAAGCCTGTGTCCTTACACTTTGATGAAATTGTAGTAAAAACCCCACTGACAGATCATGGTCAAGCGTGATACATTTCAAAGAGCTTTTTGCCCTCTTGACTAGCTTAATCTAGACTTAAATTGGATGCTGCACACAAAAAATTACATACTATATTTAATCAGCTTACTGAAACATCTAGTCCTATTCAAGAGCTTCCTTTACGTGTGGTTATTAAAATACAGTGAGGTGTAAAAATGTTCTCTTCCTATGTGACAGCCCACACCATGAGGCTACCAAGGAATTTTCTGAATATTTTCAGAATATTTGCAAAACCACCTTTCACTTTGGCAAGAACTACTAAGAGCTTCACCCAGAACAGTCTGTGACACAAAAAACCTGATGGCTGATTGTTGCTGTGGTGTAAGAAGGAATCATCATTTTCCAGACTAAGTGCAAACACTAAAGCTCACAGGGAAGGTAAACCAAGCATCTCCTTTCACCTCTTAAATGATTTTTACTGTCTTACTTGGATTTAGTTCTGTCAGTCCTTCAGTCAGATTTTTCACGTGCATCAGCCTTACTTTAAACACTTTGCACTGTTCTGTTGCTCTGATATCCTGATCAACATTGCAATGAAGAAAACATATAAATTAGTTTAACAATACATTGTTGTGTGCCCACCATCTTTCAGGTTTGCGCTGTTTGCCCCAATCACTAGGCACAGGTATATTTGACCTGGAAAAACAAACCAAAACAAAATTTTTCACTGTTGGGGTTTTTTACAGTAAAGTATATGAGTGAAAGAAGCTTGAAATTGTATCAAGTTCTCTTGACCTTTCAGACAATTTATGTTTGCACATTCTTGACTTTAAGATTTCCTATGACTGCAAGAGCTTCATCCAACACATTATTGTATCATACTCTAGGACTATTTCTCACTCTTCAGTCATCCTCATTTATTATACAGTGCTGTGTTTGATTGTACTTGCCTTCAAAATTTGAATTAGCATCCTCCAGTTATGTCTTGCATCCATTGAAAGATCAGAACAACTCTCTTCAGTTCAAGCTTTTCTTTGTACATGATTGGTGCTGACAATAAGTCAGGGACAATAATAGAAATCAGACAAAGGTGGCTATGATGGCTCTGAGTGTTCTGGTTTTGGCTGGAATCAATAACTTTCCTCATAGTAGCTGGTAGGAGGCTATGTTTTATGCTTGTGCTGGAAATAGTGTTGATAAGGGATGCTTTAGGTATTGCTGATCAGGGTTTGCACAGGCCTTTTCTGATTCTCAGCCCACCCCACCAGCAAGAAGATGAGGGGGTGGGGGGGCAGACAAGAAGTTGGGAGAGGTCACAACCAGGACAGCTGACCCCAGGTGACCCAAGGGATATTCCAGACTATATGGCATAATGCTCAACATATAAAGCTGGAGGTAGAAGAAGGAAGGGGGACAATGTCTGTCTCCCCAAGTAACTGTGATTTGTGACAGAGCCCTGCTTCCCCTGGAATACTGACCACCTGCTGGCTTGTGGGAAGTGGTGGATGTTTTTGTTTTACGTTCTTCGCGTACATGGATTTTGCTTTACCTATTAAACTATCTTTATCTCAACCAACAAATTTTCTCACTTTTGCCCTTCTGTTCACTCCCCCATCCTATTGGAGGGGAGTAAGCAAGTGGCTGTGTGGGACATAGCTGCCGTCCAGAAGTTAACCATAATGATGCTTTTTAAAACAGCTACATTTTCAGCTAAAAACACAAGAACAATCCTTCTTTGTAGCCTTAATCAATCTTGAACTGTCCTCTAGATGAAATGCACTTTTGATTTCGGATGTACAGTTTCTTCCAAATCGTTAGTGCTTTTGGCTGGCTAACGATTTTCTCCTCCTACCAAATTATTAATTATACAATTTATCAAAGCAAGTAGTCAGATAAATGGTTTGTCCTGTTTCCTTTGCTTTTTTGCTCTGTCAAATCTTCTTCCCACTCACTTGGAAGGATGAATACCATAACATATTCTTCTTCAGTCTTAACCTGAAAGAATTTGTGGTTTGATGTTCATTACTTAAGAGTGGGAGGAAGGAGTGAGCTTTTGGGGCAGCCTTTACATGGAAAGCTAATGTGGGCTACAGTGCTGTTAACTGTCCTGAACCCAAAATTTCTGACAGGGGGAAAGCCTGTAGGGAGTTTTAGAGGGAGGCACTCTGTCATGATTTTTTCCCTACTGTTGTGACACTCATTTCTCTACCATTACCAGCTCATTTGACCCTGCTGAACTTTTCAGAAATTAAGTTATTAACAATTTAAAAATAAAAATAGGTACTTTTGTTCTAATTCAGCAGTAAGAAAATAACTCTTGTAAAACAAAGGGACCTAGAGTCTGGCAATTCATATTTCACACCTCTTGATTGAACAGCAGAACTCTGCCCCCTAGACTCTGAGGAACTCCTTCCAGTGTCTATTACTAATAACACTATTCTTGAAGCCATTCTGTCTTAAATTCTTCTGCTGTTTGTTCCAAATCATGTAAACCACACACAGCTCAAACCTAAGTTTAAATCTTTGCCTTTGCCCTCGTGTACAGCCACTAGCTATCCAATTTGATCATCTTTCTGAAAGGAAATGAAGAATTACTCATTTTGCTTGCTATTCTTCTTTTCCTTATTCTCCTTAGAAAAATAATTATTTCCCTGTGGTCTCCAAAAAACTTCATAAAATAGTATAATTCTGTGAGTTCAGCAGAAATTGAACTCTAATAGTTCCTTCTGGGCCAAGGAATAAATAATGAATGCAATCCCGCTGCACCCCCTCATTATTAAGAATGTGTTTTGGAAAGTGGAAAATACAGTTTGTCTTGCTTGATTGCATGAAATACTGTGATCCCACATCAGCCCTGGGTTTTAATTTTGATCTTCTGATTACTATAAAAAATGAATCTAAGTGAGGAATTTTCCAAGTGCTTTCTCTTGCACATGTTCAGCACAGAGCGACTCTTTTCCAGACCTATGTCCTGTTGGTGAAGCTCAGCCCTGAGGATGGCATGACCACCTTCAGCTACAGGACACACTGACATCACCTAATGAGCCCATCTCCTCAGTCCTACACAATAAAGGTGATAAAACTGTGTGCCTTTCACTCCTTAACTCTTCTCTGTCAAAATGATTTGGACTAGAAAATATCTACCAGTGAAAGTGTCCAAGCCATATCTACTTGGAAGCCACCTGAATGCTAATGTGTGCCACTGACAAGAACAGCTCAGTTTTTTTTTTAATGTTTCTTTTACTTTGATCCCCTTCTGGAACATGGGTTGTACCAATCTAGCATTTGTCCCTTCAAATTTCACAAGTGAGGAAATGAAGCACTTGCTGTGCCTCCAAAAGCTGTGATGAGATGATAATGGTGTTTCTACCTAAGAGCTGATGATTTTCTCCTGCCAAAATAAAAATTTCAGCAATGTATGAAGTCATCTCTGTAGATGACAGAACAAAACATAACCAAAAATGTTAATATGGACACAGCCAGGTGTTCACTGTGATCAAACCTTTCTAGATGGAGAATTCTCAATGTAATTTTTCCTGGAATAAGTACTTAAAAGGCAGAAAGAATTTGGAACAGGTTAAAATAAATCTTCCAGATTATCAGCAGTTTCCATATTATGCAACAGTTCTTGACGCACAACGTTTTACAAATAATTTTTTAAAAGTTTGATGTGGTTGTACTGATTGCAGTGAGATGATACATTATATACTTTGTTGGTATACCTTTGTTATCAGTTAACCCTGCACTAGGACCACATTGTGTACTGATGACATTAAAGAGAAAAGAGGCAGACTTCAAGGTGAAAAAAAATTATGTTTCAAAGCCATGAAGGGCTCTTTAAAGCTGTCTTTACATTAAAAAAAAAGTACATCAGTCACACTTCACTCATCTGTGCTTTCTACTGGCTAATGGAATATGTTCAACACCCAATATGATGAGAGTCTTTCTTCTGTGTAGATCACTATCCATTTTCTAAGAGAAATATAGAGCAGTAGGTCCCCATTCTGGCTGCAGGCACATAAATGTAGGCTTGATGACATTTGTTATACCATCCCCTGATAAGCAGTACTCAAGGCTGCATAGATTATTCTGAATTATTTTAAGAGGGAAGTGTTACCTTTCAAGTGGAAGAGCTATAGTCTGTATGATATCTGCTTTCTGTCTTTGGAGACAGCATATGTGTGTAGAATGACAAAAAAAAAATATGCTCACATAATGGTTTTGTCAGGCTAATTGGATCCAATTCAGCATGAGATTTCTAATTTCAATTTAGATTCTATTATTTTGACAAAGATGCTGCATATGTAGGGCAAAAAAAAAAAAATGAAACCTACATTATATTACCTGCCAGACTGAACTGATAGTAGAGATGAATTCTGAGTTTGAAGTCACTATAATTTTAATTAAAGCTAAGAACTCTAATGCAGTCTGACCACATTACTAAATTCACAGTCTTATTGTGAAATGATTTTTTGCTATTAAAAAATAAGAAAGTTGTCACATGCATTTGTTTCATTTTAGTATGTTTTCAAATCTGCTGGTAACATTCAAATATTGCTCTTAAATAACTAAGTTGTCTCAAAGTTAATTTAAAGGTTGGGGTTTTTTTAATGTACTCATTATTCCTTATGCTATTATTTTCTTGCTACTGTTAGAAGAACTGATTGCTTTCTTTAGTCAAATATTGACCAGAAGAACATCTGCAATTGTAATCACCTATGAAAAGTTATTTCATAGAAGAAAGTATGCTTTCTCCAGAATAAATATTTGTAGATTTAAAAAAAAAATCCTATTCTTTTTACACAGTTAGTCTAACTTCATGGACTCATCCACAGCCATTTTTATTCCTTCACTGTAACAAAGGGAGCCTAGTGGACAGTGCCTACTAATAGCGTTTTACATTATCGCTGCCCTGTGTCTCCTGCTTCAGGCAGAGAGTAAGCTATTTCTACTGACAGGTAGTACCTAAAAAGAGTGCTGGAACAGTGTAGAGGTTGCTTTTCTTTCACTATGAGGCCTTAGGAAATATTTTTACATATTGCCCCTCTGAAATGGAGGGGTGGCAGCTTTTGGTTGATATGGATAGGAATAAAGCAGCATTAGAAACAACTCAAGATTTTAAGTCCTTGCACTCCTGTCTAATCTTTACCTTCAAGTGGTACTCCCTGGAGAGCTTGGGTTCAAATCTTCCTTGCTGAGCCAGTGTTTCTAAGGTCAAGGAGCTGAGTTTGACTTGCAGCTGAAGCAATAGGCTCAGGGATGCATGGATCTATCAGGGTATTTCAGAGCTCAAGGGAAGGCTGATATTTATGTGTGTTGGTACCACAGAGTTCTGATTACTAATGTCAATCCACAGGTTGCATTTAGATGATACAGGTGGCCCAGTTCTCCACTATATACTACAGCTCCTGGAATAGGCCATGTTCAATAAATGATAAGGGAAAAGTGGAAAGAAAGTACCCCGTCAGCTCTTTTTTCCACCCAATCTCATTTGGTTCAGTTTAACTACTGTACACAGTTCAATTTCTATGAAGGTTAGAAAGAAAACAAGCAGATCTCTTACCTGGAAGGCAGATGAAGTTTTGAAAGAACTAAGGACATACTCACCAAGTGTTCGCTTCCCCTTACCCTGAGATGCCAAATTCTGTGTTCTGGGATTGGGGTCTGGGACCTCAGAGTTTCACAGTAAATTCTGAAACATGGGGCACAGGAGAGACCTCTCCATAACTGCCACAAAATCACCTTAATTACTTTCCTCCTTGAGTTTTTGTGTGTTGCAGTAGGACACAAAATAAAGATGCTTGACTCCAGTCAGCAGGCAGAAGAGAATCAGAAGGCTTTATGTACAATTCATTCAGCCTTTTTATAACATGCTGCACTAAAAGGCACATTATTGGTCCATAGCATTGACACCTCTTTCCATTGGTTAAGTAACGAAAATAGCAAACAACACCTGGGAGAGAGGTTGTTATGGGAAAGGAATATTGTTTACAAAAAGTTGTTTGGGAAAAAGGAAAACTGTTGAAAAGTTTCCCTTGGGAAGAGCTAGCAATTCTCAGGCTCAGAAATATTGGGCCTACACTTGAGTACTGGTTTTCTTGTTCTCACTTGTTGACAGCTCTGTACTTGTTTGATAATGAAAGGTATTGGCAAACTGGAAAAAAAATCAAAGGATAGAATGAAACAAAACATGTCCTAAATGTATATACCTTGGCAAAAAGCATGATGGTCTAGCAGTTTAAAGGATGGATTTTAAAGACAGTGTTGGGATAACAGAAGTCATCTTTTATGAAATATCAAGATTTTACTATCAAATTATTGAGGTATGTTTATAAATGCTTAAAAAGAGCGGGCTATTGAAGTCTCTTTTTCTCTTTCCTCTTTTCTTCCATATTTCCGAAATACAGAAGGAATAAGCCATCTTTTTCTAGAGATCGTGTAATTACATGCTAAAGCAGCATTTGAAAATATTACAGTTAATACCCAAAAAAGATGTTCTTAAATTGAAAATGTATCCAGACCATGAAGATGGCAATAATCAGAGCTAGAAGCTGCTGAAGTCATGATTAGATATCAGCTCAATGCCCTTGCAAGTAAGGAGTGGGACATAATCACTACCCTTGCTAGAAGAGATGGCTCAAGAGGAAGCATGGATCCATTAATTCACATTTAAGATGCACTCCTTGGGAGAAGTTCACAGGATCTAGGTATGAATTTTTAAATAATTTCTCAAGAAAAGGTCTTGACAGCCACTCCCAGAACTACTTCTGATCTGCAACCAATGCAGCCAAGCCTATCAACTGGGTGTGCACAGCCATATTCCTTCTTATGCTTTTTGGGTTTACCACTGTGAATCTTTCTTTCTTTGCTTTCTTCGCAGTGCTGTAGTTCCATCAGGAGGGACTGACATGACCCAGTACAAAGCCTGTGACTTGCATGGAATTCCTGGCATTGGTTACAGCACAGTCAATATGCTCCTGGCAGATGTTCTTTGTCTTAGTTTTGCTCAGAATGACACAGTTTCTGTGCTCCCAGGCTGTTCCACACTGCAAACCAAAGCATAGCAGAAACTGATTAAGACATTTGCTTTGAAGGTGAACTCTTGATCAAATTAAGCTTTTAACGTATGTAAAAATCCTCTTGAAACTAGGATACGTTGCTTGGAGACTCTGAGGATGACAAATTAATCAAACTTCAGTTCCTATCATCCTGTGCAAATGTTTTCTCATTATGTTCAGGCATTAAAAGAAAGATATAATAACAACTTTTTCTCCACCATCCTCTGTCAGGTGACTGTAGGTTTGGGTTGTTGTTCTATTCATGGAGACAGAAGTTCTCAGGGCATTAGTCACCACTGAGAGTTGGCACCTATTGTCAGCACTGCCTCCATGAATCCCTGAGCCAGGGGGTTTAATGTATTTTTTGTAAAGCTCCAGATGTTCTCTTACTTAACTGAAGAAAATTTTTTGGATCTGAGTTTGGTATCTTCTATGGAGGCCACTGACATAGTTTGGGGGCTCGGTA
>WEIU01012877.1:155081-179375 GCA_013389925.1 Aegithalos caudatus | reverse complement strand
AAGCACTGGGATATACAAAAAAATAGAGGAAGAAAAACCACCAAACTAAACAAAGGAAAAAAAAAAGAAAAAATAATTATGAGTATCTTCTGCATAACAGAATCTCATAGAACCTTAAAGTTTTAGAGTTGAAATGTAAGTATGCTACATTTCAGGTTCAGAAATATACAGCTAGTACTCTCTTAAAAGGAACGCCTTTTCCATGATATTTCTTGCTGATTTATTGGGCATCGCTGATTCCCATCTGCTGATGATAGTGCTTAATTGGCTACTTCTGTCTCTTGCCTATTTTCAATCTTCCATACAAACACAGCAAGTCCCCAGCAGTAGTCTCTTACAGATAATTTCAGACATTTATTCTTTTGACCAAGAGCAGGCAAAATATTCACCTCTCCACAGGTTAGCAGGCTGTTATACTAAAAATAATTAAAAAGATCACACCACTAAAATTTAAGCACCAAATTACAGTCCTGAAATAAATTGGTATAATACAGCCCACTTTTCAAAAATAAATAAAATTAAAACAGTTCACCATATGGGACTCTGTCAAGCTCTGTGCCAGTGGGTCTAGGCTAGTCTTCCCAAAACACCTCCTTGTATCTGTTTTTATTTTTAAAACTTATAAAGGCAAATCAGCAACAAAAACAATAATAAGGACTAGCTCAGTATTTTTCACAACAGGGTGTTTCCTGTGCAGCAGGTGTATATGAAGCCAGAGTAAGACAGGCATGTGCATAAACCCTCCTTCTGTTCACCCACATACACTAGGGCAAATACAGCTCAAATGACAAAATAGGTTTAAAATAATTTCTCCCAGCTTTTGTGATTTTTATTGCAGAACATCCTCTAGCCTGAATAATAAGGGCTAGAGAAGTTCCCTTATAATTTGCATATATAGATTGTAGCTTCTACTTAATCTGCAGAATATATTTTAGACAGACTACCTTTTAAAGCAAGCTTTAAAGGCTGGAGAATCCTGTATTTTTCTAGGCAAATTAGTACAGTGTTTTTTACTCTTGTTACTAAATTGCATATAATTTCTATTCTGAATTTGTCTAAATTTAATTTCCAGGCATTGGATTTCATTATCCTTATTTTACTAAATTAAAGAAGTCATTATAGGAAGTCTTCTCTCCACTGGAGTACTTCTGAAGGCTATGATCACATCACGTGTTCAACTAATTAACTACCCTGAGTCCCTTAATTCTCTCTAGACCTCAAATCAAGCTTATAGGTCTTTCCTGAACTTTTCTAATCTTTCAGCATCCTTTTCCAAAGAGTGGGAAGAATCAGACATGCCCCTGCTCTGTAGGGGCATCACTGTAGTGACAGAAGACTGTTACTTTCCCATCCTTTCCTGCAATTCTCTGCTCAGACTTCCAAGGACCGAGTTGACCTTTGTGGATTCAACTCTGCAATGGGAATTTGCATGCAAATTATTTGGCTCCTAGATGTCTGACTTTTATTTAGATATGCCAAAAGGCATTTCTCTCTGATAAACCTGCGTAACTGCTTTGTCCTTAGCAACGCATAGAAAGAGACCTGGTTTTGTGTAATTTACTGTTTTTTCTGATAAGAACATTTTATATTTTTTCCAGGTCGTGCTTCGGTATACTGAAATACTTAGGGTTACTGAAGAGCACAGGGAGCTCAGAAAACATGCAAGCATAAAGGGATTATACAATTTGAACATAAAGAAGTGATGTTTAGGTTGTATAATGAAGTTTGTTTGCTTTGTGAAACAACACAAATGACCAAACTATTTGAAAATGTTTAAACTCAATATTGTACCCTGTTACTAAAAAAAAATCTATTTTTAATTGAAAATGGAATCTAATTTGTTTGGGAAGAATAAATTCCCTGTTCAGGCATGAATTGAAATTCCACCCTTTGAGTTGCCTTAAAGAACATTCCTGTGCAGCATATATACAGCTCAGGCTGCACACTATGTTACATAATCAAGGTTGAATCTTGAATAGTATTCTTTATTTCCAAAAATCTACCATTTTTCTGCAAATCATTTATCACCAGTAATCCTGAAATGTTAAATGTTTTCAGTTCCCTTCCTGTGCCTGGATTTTACTGTGATGTTTATTTCAGTTGGTTATTTTAACTTCCTGTACCCTTAAAAAGAGGCATCCTGCAAACTTAATCAGGAAACCTGATGCCTGCACAAACAGCAAATGCAGGGCTTACAGCAGACCCTACTTTGCAGTGGGTTTGACTCACATTTTCAGTCCTAAATACATTAAATGCTCACTCCAAAATAATTACTTCAATGAAGGAAAAGCCATTATTTGAAATTGGTTTAGTCTGAAAGTGTACCTGTAAATTAATTTGATTTCTGTTCAGAAGACCTAAAAGCAGTCAGTTAAATATCAGGCGCCTAGCAGGAGTGGGGTTTGGTTGTCCTTTTGGAAGGGAAGTGTACCAAAAATGCCAGAAAGCAAATCTGGGTCTTGGCTGTATCCCAGCTACCACTTCAGTCCTTTCTCATTCCTTCTTTGAGTCTCACTGAAGAAGTTGGGGCTGGAGAGCAGGGAGTCAGAAAGATCTCAGTCTGACTTCAGTATTTATTTGGGGTTTGTTGAATAGGGTGTTTGGAAAGAAGACTACTTTCCCCATGTAAAATTCATGGAACATGAATTTGTCTGCAAATCTCAGAGAGAAAATGATAAGAGGAATCCACAGTGCCACCTCCAATGTCATTTTGTGGAATACTTGTGCTTTCAGAGCATTTAAGAAGGTACTTAGCTAATTTCAACATACTTTAACTATAAAAATATTAATTGAAAAATACATGTGACAGATTCTCTGTTGATTTATTAATACCATCAAGATGAGAAAATAAAATTAAGACTTCCAGGGAGGGTAAACTCACTTAACAGTATGGACACAAGGTAATTTATACTTAAATAAAACTCTGGTTAGGATGAGCATAAATGAACCCACTTTTTTTTTCATATTTTGGGGGAGTTTTCTCTGATTCAGACTCCTTCAAGTTTGGTGTTTTTTCCTTCATTTTTTCTACCTGATTTTTTCAAAAAATTACAAAAGGAGTTTTTAAGACTGTCAGGGTATCAGGTTTCCTACTCCAGTATAGTGACATGATTCACTCCTGGATGAGGAATAGGCACCTTTAAAGGAAGCTATAATCACTGCAACCAATACAATAAATATTAAACTATATGCCAGTCTCATCTAATTAAGATTGTATATACTGAGGAAGCACTTGATGTTCAGTCAGAGCAAATAGATTATTTTAGATTATTTTCCTATATTCAGAACACATAACTGAAGGAACGATGTGCTCAGACATTACTCTGTACACATGCACAACCCAAAGTTCAGGAGCATTCTTTCCATTACAGAAATGAACCCTGAAAAATCAAGGTATTTCTTCTCAGGTAGTCTGAAAAAAATGTTTTAAGGTCGTCTGAAAATTTCCCAGGCTAAGGACACAGGTTCCTGTGCCAAGTCTTATTAGAAACATAAGTCATAATTTCCTTTGACCTTAATGAAAGCAGTGTAGTTAAATCCAGGGTAATTATTTTATGAGACAGAGCTAAATCTCTCCAGAAAACTCGCATAATAATCAACTGAAGCAAATTTTCAGTAATGTCAGAGCAGCAGAAACATATCAGCAGAACATACTAAAGCTACAGTAGCTAGGTTGGTATGTTTATTTGTCTCATATCTATCTAACTAACCAGATCAATTACTTCCATTGAAGTATCTGAAATAGAGAAAAATAACTTGAGTTTAAAAAATAGTTTTCTTACAGCTGTTACTCTAAGTGCTGTTTGACAAATAATACATCAATATAATATAACAAATATGAACTTAGTCCTACAACTGTTCTCGGGAATGTGCTCCATATTTAACCAGCTGTGAAAATAAATTCAGACATTCTCTTGATAATTGGTACAAATGTATCGTTATGTTAATGATCTCTCTTGAGGATGAGCTACAAAATTAAGTCTACTTGGGAATATTTCCAGCAACATATATAATTGCAGATTTCACAAACATTTTCTTTGAACAACACGCACTACTTTCTATGATCATCATTCTTGTGCATAATTATCTTTTAATAGTCCCTTTAGAAAGCTGATAGGTCTAATCAGAGCTTGCATAATTTCTGTTTAACATTTAGGAAAGTTAGCAAGTCTTCACCAAAGGAAAACATTTCTTGCAAATAATACATTACTGAAGGAGATATATTAATGTATCACTGAGAGTTTTTCTTTTCTGGTAAAATTCATGTTTTCTTAAATCAAACTAAATTTGACTATGGGAAGTCTGTAGATTTATAACTTTTTAAAAGAAATATTAGTATTCCTAAATATGAAATATACAGGAAACAGAATTCTTGCCGACAGACAGATATAATCATCTGTGTAATCAGCAAGAACACTGGTTATAAGTAAACAGTCTTTGGTTAATGGCTCCATCCCAGTGCTCTTCAGCTGGTGCAGTTCCAGAGGCAGTTCTGCACAGGGGCAGTCACAGACCTACATATTTCTACCAAAATGCAACCTGGAGCTTGGGCTGGTGTAGAGACAGCCCTCTGGTTCAGCCACTGCGAGATTTACTGAAGGATAGATTTCCTCTTTTGTTTATTGTTTCAAAATTGCTTGCTAGAAACGCCTTGAATATACTCAACTGCCTTTAATTTTATAGATGCAGAAGTGCCTTTTATTGATAATGTAAAGCCTGCACCCTTCTTGGCCCATGTCTACTATTGCTCTCAAAATCAAAATTTCTTTTACAATGAGGACTGTGTATACAGACTCTTACACACAGTGTCTGCAGTTTGACTACATTTCTTTCCTGAATTTATCATGGGTAAAGAGATAACCTAGCCCACTGGCATATGTGAACAGAAACTATTTTATTATTTGTGCCTTCTTTAATTGTATCAAAATGTTTTTAAGACTAATACACAGATGGATGTTTACTGTATGTTGTTCCAGCATCTTGAACAAACAAGTCTGAAATGTTTTCAAAGCATTTTGATGACTAAAAGCATAAATAAAAAAAATGTTGTTTGTCCAGTGGTGGGTGAGAGGCTGTTGCATGTGCACTAACTTGAAATGCTATCTGTAGAGAAGATTTTATTGCAGACCAGATTGCTTATACACTGTGGAAAACCAAATTGAATGGCGAGGAAGCAAGGTACAGGACTACCTAGCTTCTTATGGTGTGATAGGGGCTTTGAGCATTTTCTTGTTCATAAATCTTTAATGTACAGAACATCTTCAAGTTATAGCTAAATACACTTCTTCTAAATGAGAGTGGATGTGATTTTAGGAAGAATTAGAAACAGAAGACATATTATGCCATATCTACAGTTTAAAAAAAAAAATAAATATGGCTTTGTGGTTAAGATGTAGCAGTGAAATTCTCAAACTCTGAGATGTCTCTTCCTTTGTGTAGCACTCCACTGCATTATGTGTGTTAACTTAAAGGCTACCATCAAAACCACACCTTCTGAAAGTTATTGCTTTCAGGGAGGAAATTACTGCATGAAAAGAACCACGGAATACTGGGTTGGAAGGGACCTCAAGGATCATCTAGTCCAAACTTTTTTGCCAAAAACACAGTCTAGACAAGGTGACCCAAAATACTGTCTAATCCTGAACCTTAAAAACATCTGACACCATGGAATCCACATTTTGCTGTCCCCACCCCTGAAACATGGTGGTAAAATCTTCCCTAAGCCTTCTATTCCAAAGACTGAACAAATTCAGTTTTCTCAGACTTTTCTCAAGTGACAGATTTTCCCACCTTTGGTCATCGTTGTGACCCTTCTATGGCACCTATTAAATTCTCTGAAATGAATATTTGTTGCTACAATAATGCCCATTGTGAGTTCCAAGGAGTTCAGAGGAAATTACTCAACATCTCATCTGTTCCTTGCAGTGTAAAATAACCATAATACCTGTTAATTCACCTGTGAGGTGGATTTGAAACAAACATACAGATACCTGGAAAGAAGAAGCTCCAAAAACACAAATCCAGATAAGCTATCCCGAGTGTTAAGTACTGCCTAGATGTTGTTCATGCTTCTTCTGACTCATCAGACAAATTAGATTTCACTCTCCATACCTTTGACATTGGACTTGTGCCACTACCCTAGCTGTGACTTTCTGGATTTGCTTCCTTGCCCTTTTCAGAGTGGTTATTTCGTTTCAAGCATCAGACATACACATCATGTAACTACTTAAAGCTACTACCTGACCATTTTGAAATATATATTTTCAACAGATTCTTAAGACTTATTTAGAAGAAGGAATAAAAAATAAGTTTTTATGTTATTTCTATGTCTTTCAAACATATATAGAAAAGAGGGAAAGCATTGGCTTTCTGGACGTGTCATTTTAAAATAGAATCTTAAAATATAGTGCAAGCTAAAAATTATTCACTAATGAAATTCTAGAATTTTTTTTTCCCAAAAAACTATTTCTTCTCAGTTAATTCAGGATAATTTAAATATAGCCTCCTTAGGAAATCCAAGTATAAATTTGTACATCAAAACCTCTTAATCAGAACAGGATTAACAAAATTTCCTTATAAGAGTTAAATAGATCAGCCAATGGAGATTTGAATCATTAAAGATGCAATAAACAGATGTTCATCATGAGATATATAGCTCACACTCAAAAATTAAATTCTTCAAGACTTTCATTATAATGCCTTATAATTATAAATTTTCTTATAAGGAATTAACAAGTGTCTTCCTGAAACAAGCTGTTCAGCCCTGGCCTGTTAGACTTCTTTACCATCCCATCCCAAAATACCCTGCTACTTGCTTCCTATTCTCTTTTTCCTCAGAACAAAAAATTAATGGTACAGAAGAAGAATGAAGCCAGCTTCTTAATTTAGCACTGACTTAGCAATTTTTATAGACTTTACTACATTTGGAAGGATACCAAATAGTGACTATTTGAAATTAATATTCTTTTTTCTCTTCTGACCAAATGGTCATATTGGGTGGTGTATCAATCCTGGACTGTGGTCTGGCTTTCCCCCCATCACTGTCCTGGCACCTGTCTCTGTACTTCAGGGAAATCTTTAAGACAGGAACAATTTCCCTGTATGCCCTATTAAGTGGGGTGTTAGTCAAATACAGTTGCAGCACTTTTACCTTGTAACTTCATTTATGGTCTACATACATGTATGCATGTGTGAAGAGGAAAGCCTGTACCTGGTGCTGTTCTGTTCTCCCCAGCACAATCTGCAACAAACATTATCTGTTCAGCTGTGTCTCCACAACAGACATTCTGTCTGAGCAAAGGCACTCTCTGAGCATGAATTAAGTTACCCTCAGTATGAAAAGCAATTTATTGATCCAGTCCCTGATAGATGTCCTTTTGACTCAATTTTTACCTACTGTTAGCAAACCATAGAGCTCTAAAGGGAAAATTCAATAACTGCTGTTCCTCTGGGGTACTGTGTATCTGGACAACCTAGAGCTTTAAAAGCTTACAAACTTGTAAGAGGAGTCCTGTTCTGCACAGGGGAAAATGCAAAAAGGAAACAGAGAGAAAGTAGTACCTTGCTTCTTTGGGAAGATCAGGATTTAAATCCTTGCTTTTTCTGATACAAATCTGAGAGAAAATTTTAGGCATCATCCCAACTTGTCACCATCAAGCGATAAGCTATTTTTTCCCCCCACATTTCAAAGAAAAGAAGGGCCTGTGTCAATCTCTGGACAAAACAACAACAACAACAAAAAAGCTGAAATCTTAGAAATATATCCAGCTTTAAGATGTATATCTACTACTGGGATTTTCCTTTGGAAGAAGTATTCTTCAAATGAACAACACCTTGATTTATAACGACAGCCCGTTTATTAGGTTTTTGTTACACCAGGAAGATTTCTGCTTTTCTGTTTGCTTTAAAGTGAAGCTAATACATTTTTGAAAACTTTTGTGCCATTGTGGTGTCTTAGCCAGGGGTTGGGAGCAAAGCCTGCCTTTTCCATATTCGCCTTCCTTTTTTCTCCTCTCCCCCACATCTAAGTGTACTCTTTCTTCCGGCATTGCTTAGGAAAAAAAATGTTCCTGTTCTTTCTTCATTCAGATGAGTGATTAGGACTTCTAATCTTCCTCTAATATGTGTGACAGGTTGGACTTGGGCCCATGTGTGCCCCTCTGCAGGGGCTGGCTCTGGCGTGCTGCTGTCAGCGTGCAGCCGTTCACGTTCGTGCTACCGACTGTATTTCTTGTGAGAAGCCATTTGGCCTCTCTCCATGCAGCTCACCTTGCTTTCATGCCAGTTAAACAAACAATGACTACTTTCTTTTCCCTCTTCTTTATTGCTTTCTTGTGCTATTGCTGCTTTAATAACAGCAGGTGAGTGATACTGGCAACAGTCTTCCCACAATTGCCAAAATACTAATTGCTAGCTGCCACGGGACAGTACAGTGTTCAAATTCCCAGGACTCATTGCTCTAACACAAAACATAAGGACTTCTGTTAAAACAAATACAACATATTAATAGAAAAGAACAGTCATTGATGATAAATGGCTCCAAGTGCCTATTATATAACAGACATATGCAGGGGCTTGTGACCTCAAATACTCACATGCACTCAAAGTTTACAAAGAATTACATTCTTCCACAATAGCAGTAATACAAGGAAGTTTATTTTGTCATGCTCAGATTTCATAAAATAACATCTTCAAGTATAACTTCCCTATCCTTAGTAAAACAAGAAAGCTTTTGTGTATTGCAGCACTAACACAGAATTCAGATCCTGTGGAGCATCTTAAATATATTGAGATGAATAAAAGATTCTGTGATTTTAATATGATTTTTTACAGAATATGGCAAAATTATAAGGCAGCATTTGCCAGAATTTTTTCAGCCAAGTCGTAATCACCAGAGGAGACACTTACTATGAAAATCTTACCATAGACTGATAAATGGTGAAAATAAATTACCTGAGTTAACAAAAAAACTGGGATCAAAGTATATTTGATAGATTCAGAACAGGAGTTGAAGTTAGAGAATGACACATAGAGAGAAGGAAAGATTTCAGAGCACCAGGAAATGAAAAGCCTCTATTTAAAGGAATACACAGATATGTAGGAATTTTATTCCAGTGCTACACTTGACTAGCAACATGATGTCGACATCTCTGACATTTCTTGATGTCTCTGTCATGTTTGGTATAATGATGTGGTAGTTTTCTTACAGAAAATGCCTATTTAAAAGATGCTTTCCATGACTTGTTTGTTTGTTTGGTTTTCACTGGAAACAAAAAATAACTGAATCTCCAAACATGTTAAGTAAAAAACCTGCAAATGTAAAAGAAAAAGTTAGAAGTTCCAAAAGAATTCTTCCTTTGCATTGTTATCAAGGATTTTCAAGGAATGTTATCACTTTCAGGGGAAAAAAAAAAAAAAAAAAAAAAAAAAAAAAAAAAAAAAAAAAAGGTGTTTGTCAAGAAACACATCTTCCCATTAAAATTAAGTTTTACTAGAAAAACACAGAGCAAATTTGGCCAGCCAACATCAGAACATG
This sequence comes from Aegithalos caudatus, assembly GCA_013389925.1. Lineage (NCBI taxonomy): Eukaryota > Metazoa > Chordata > Aves > Passeriformes > Aegithalidae > Aegithalos > Aegithalos caudatus. The sequence continues at coordinate 169,840 of WEIU01012877.1, read as the reverse complement.
CCTACTCATATCTCTATCATGAAACAAGGGCTTTCAGTGCCCAGAAGGATGTGGCTTTCAGCTGACCAAGTGGACTGAAGACACAGAGCTAGCACATGACAAGGTCCCTGCTGAGGGTACCTCCATCTCCCTCCAGCCTCTGACCAGCAGCACGCCATACCCTTGGATGCATCCATGACAAACCTCCTAAGAATATACAGCTCAAAACAATTTTCTCTTAACAATTACTCAACACGATGACATTCTTTCAATGACATTCATTTATTTCAACCAACTTTGCTTTTAATTAGTCCAAATGATTGTTCACTGCTTTCTCACACAGCTCCCACTACCTCATGCGTAAACTGGCAGGGTAGTGACAAGACTGTCTTTGACTTGTCAGCTGACAAGATAGAATTATTTCTGGATTCATTCAAACTGTAGCACATAGAATGACACACATCTGATAGGGATGTGATGAACACTCCATAGTTTACAGAGTTAATTGGCACAGCTTGGAACAAAATCATGCAGGACATAGACAGCAGATCTCCACAGCCTGAGGTGGGGTCCTTCACAGATAAAGAACATAAAAGTTGCTACAACGTCATAGTGATAAGTAAGGAGGAAACATTGAAAGCTGTTCAAAACATTGAACAAAACACAAAGTTCACAGGATTTCCAAAGTCTCTCTGAAATGCCTTCCTTACTCCCTCACTTCCTGATGAAGCCGACAAAATGTGGCTGACTTATCAGCTTCATCACAATTTTTTTCTGCTTTAAAGATAATTTCTTGGGGTTTTTACTTTCTGGCTATCTGGAGATTCACATGGCAATGAATTTGTTTTGTTTTACTAATGAAGGACTGCTTTTTTGGTGCTAACTGTTCATACATCCCTCCTGAAGATGCCTGTAGTTTTCAGCAGCTGGTTTGTTTTTGACAGAGCCAAAACTGAGGTTCCCCTAATATTTTCCTGGCTTCTCTGAGACTGAAGTTAATTTTTGAGACAGACAAGAGAGGAAGTGTTCACTGCTTTCCATCTGCCTTTACTCCCTTGGTAAATAAATAAAACAAAGACCGTAACTTATAGCACCTCTAAAATAACCTGCTTATTATCTTTTTGCACTCATTATTTCTTCTAATGAGTCCAGCCCAAATAAACTCTTATGTCACAGCCACAGCTAAGCAGTTACACCTTTCTCATGCAGAAAAAAAAAACTAGATGACTGTGAACTTGATTCCTGCCTGACTTGTGTAGTCATGTACAGATACATGGATATGATGAGAGAGAGTTATATTTGCTTATAAGGAATTGATCAGTGCCTGCTTGAAACAAGGTGGTCTGCTCTGGGCTCATAACCTCCCTTACTAGTCTTCCTTAATTTTTCTGAATATATGACCTAATCATCAAGTCAAGAGACTGATTCCAGTTCTAATCAGACAAAGGTCTGTCCAGGTCTAAGCCAGACAAATGACTGACTAGTTTTGTGACCTGTCTGTCTGGCTTGAATTACAGCTTTTGCAATGACAAATTTTGAACTGCAGTTCAGCAACACAGATTAAGCACTGTAATCTGTCATGACCAACTATCATTCAGAACTTCCCAGCCATAGTTCCAAGGCCTCACAGCTCCCCCCCAAAACCCCTGCCTTTTCTTTCCTGTTCTTGTTTTCCTTGAATTGAAAAGCTAATGGTTCAGAAGAAGAAAGGAGTAGTTTCTTATTTTATCATTGTATTACTCAGCAGTGTTTAGAGGCTCTAAACTCATCTGCCTGTTATCTCATTGTGCTCAATATTGCTTCTGCTGAGGCCAGACTAAATAAACTCTTATTTCATGGCCACAGCTGTGCAGTTACACCTCTCTCATGAAGAAAAATCCTAGATGACTGTGAGCTTGTCTTCTGTCTGTCTTCTGCAGCCATGTATAGGCAAGTGTTTATGAATTGTTGCTTTTCTAATACAATATTTTGCACTTATGTTGGGATGACATAAATATAGGAAAGTAGAAAGCATTGCAGAAAGATTAAATCACTGGAGAATAGGATAAATCTTTAACAACTCTATGTAATCTATGTAAATTAACTAATCTAGAGCAATTAAATTTATTAGAAATAGCACAGGCCTGTGCAGATAGCTTTTAAAATATTTTTTCTTTATTTTCCACCAAAGGGTACATTTGATTGCTGCAAACAAAATGAATCACATGTTCTTTAGGAAAATATTTATTATAAAGGTGACTAGCATTTTAGGTAATCTTTTTCTGACTTAAGTCATTATTTAGATAATAGAAAAAGTACACTTTTTAGTCAAAGGCGTTATTTAGAAGATAAAATAGACTTACATATAGGGAATTGGTCAGTAAAGATTTTTTGAATACATAAGAATTTTTCAGTTTGAGTCTAGCTCTTAAATGGATGATACTGAGCTTTGAAAAGCAGTCCTTCATAATGCTCATTAACTTGTTACAGGTAATGATGTAAGGGCTTTCCAAGATTCTCAAATGCTGCCATGACATCTCTGAAATTACTTGGCTGCTTGCTAACCAATAAATGTGCTCCAGCACCATCTCCCTGGGCTGTTCCCAGCACCAACAGGACTGAGAGATAATGTGAATAGCCTCTAAAAGGTTTGGGGTTATGCACAGATGGAAAATCCCAGTTTGAACATAGCTCCAAGATCAGGATAACACCATGTTTGAATAAGCATTTAGTTGCTATTAACACAAAATTAATCTTTTTAGAGTAAATAAATATCTAATATAAAAAATAACCATATGCATATAAAGATAAGATCCCTAGACAAACTTTGCTTTTTATCCTGGCGTATTTTTGCTTCTGAAACATTTCTCATTTAGAGGTTCTCTATCACAAAATTTCCTGTTACCATAATGAAAATGAACTCCAATGTATGCTGCTTATTATGGTTCCTCATATTTGCTAAGCTTTTACTGATTTTATATTCTCAGTGAGGGATATTTTTTACTGTTATTGTACAAACCTATACTATTTGACACCTACAGACTGACTTAATGAATGGACATTGAATAAAAGGGTAGTAGCCGAAGCAGAGCAGGAACAAATGCCTCAAATGCAGACTTCTCTGATCATCTGCTCAGGAAACTCTGCATTAAGGGAGTTCATATAAAAATGCTGACCTTCGTAGGCTCATCCTTTTATACTTGCTTCCTTTATGTTTTCTGTAGTATTTGCACCTTGATCTGTGGCAGGCTTACAGTTCTTCAGAACAACTTTCACAGGCCTATGGAACTACACAATGTATTACATACAGCATTAATCTCTTGCTCTCAAATCATATTTATTTTTGTGTTTGTGTGGTATAACTTGTACTGACAGAAGTGTTTCAAAATCAGAGGTTTTCCAGTCATTCTTCACTCGAGTGAGTACTAAATATTCTTTCTGTGCCAAAAGATAACAGACCATATTACACTAAATCATTATGTTTACATTTAAAGTTAAGGCCATAATATTACAACAGCACAACTAAATGCTACAAGGTATAGAGCTCTTGAAAAAAAATATTTCTACAGACTGTAAAATTTCATTACTCCTGCTAATACTTCAGGATCCAGGATTTGCTTTCCTATGGGTTTCCTAAAAGGCTTCTGAAAGGGTCTATGTTTGCTTTCTATAAGAATTGAGGACACAATAAAGAAGGAAGTTAATCATAGCAGTTAATCTGATAATTCCATTTTTTGTCTTTTTCTATTAACATTCCACATCTAGCAGTCCCTGTCTACTAATATGTAAATTTGCAGTAGTTCTTTTCCTACCTTTTAACTGATCATGATCTCTATGAACATATGCATGCTTATCGGTATAAATATGTACATTTTAGGCCTTGGCTTCACAAACAATTAAGCCAAATATTTACAAAATACACACAATAGAATCCTACAGTTGTTAGTGTGATTCATGTTTAATACTTGTGTGTAATAAATCCATGTCTGCATTGGCATAACCATTTGCTTGCACTTTTTAAAATTCTTAGGATTAAGAATAAGGAAATTGTCAATCTGTCTCAGAAGAGTTACCCTGACGAAAAATATTTGCTAGGAAAAGTTCTGCACCAAACTTTGAGAAGAGGTTGCTATGAGCAAAAATTAAATGTGTGGGCATTTGGAAATTATGATCAGTCAAATTACAACAAGCACAGAAAAGGGGGAAAAAAGGAAAAAAAGAAGTAAGGAGAAAATTTCATCTTGATTTGTTTGGTTGTTTGTTTTAAGGGTTTTGTTTGTTTGTTTGTTTGTTTGTTTGTTTGTTTGTTTGTTTTATATTAACTGTGTCACATCCTCTGCCTGAATCTTAATCTGCATTAATGCAAAGTGCTTTTCAAATCTGTTAGTTTCTTGATCACCTTTCCTAACTGATTAAAATATCTGCTGGAATGCCCCAGAAGAATATATTTTATGGGCATGACTTTTGCATATGAATATGAACATAGAAAATGTATGAAAGATCCATTACTGACTCTGAAGCAGATGATTAGCCTCAAACTGAAAGTTGTTTAAAAAAAAATCAACAACTTTATTTGTGAACCTTTTCACTGCATAATTCCCATAAATTTAATTATACTGCAAATTCAGAAGATTGGGATTTTCAGTACTTAGGGGTTGCCTTTTCTCATTTAGAACCCTCCAAATAGATCACAAACACTAATTTATTAACCATGAACTCATGAAAAAAAAAAAGGGTCTTCCTGCCCTTCTTTCCACCTTTCCTTTCCAAAGCTGTTTCTCCTTGCTGCCTCTGTCCTGGAACCAGCATATTGCTGGCCCCTTGGAAATAATTTCAGCCATACAGACTAACCTTTCCCTCTGAATAATTTCCACTTGACTTTACATATCTTAGGGAAGCTGCCAAATCCTTTTCCTACACTGCTCAGCTGCAGGGATTTTGCTGCATAGATGGCATCTAACTATACCTCAGGGGACTTCCATGAGAATTTGTTAAGGCTCCTGAGGATGAAGGCCAACCAAAATTGTTCACTCTTTTTTCAGATCTCAACAGGATCTCAAGCTATTGCTCTCTAATCTGCAGCACGATGTGCTCTTTTGAAGTGATGTAGCACCAAAATACACATTTTTCTGTACTGAGTGAATTGGAAAATCATGCGATTTTAATTAGCTGTAAAAGGACAGTACAGCAGCTGGTACTACAAAGCATATGAAAAGATTTGCCTTACTTTGGTTTTGCACTTAGAGAATCAAAGAGTTAAGTGCCTGCTTTTGTACAGTGAATGACGAATGTGAATTATGTGGATTGGAGAATTGGTGGGGTTTTAAAGACAGACTCTTCCCACTTCACTTTGGTGCTGCTGGGTGGCTGCTAATTAACTCCTGCTCTAGTGCCTGTGTCTGGATCGTTACTGAAACTGTGTTAGTCATAGACTCCCTGAGATGTTTTACAACATTTCTTAAATAACAGGCAGCTGGTGTACAGTGACAGCACAGCATACAGGCTTCAGTTGACGGTATATTCACTTGTGTGCTACCAGGCAGGGGCAGGCAAAACAGAGAAACCTGCAGAAAAATCTCTGAGGGGTAAGAAAGGAGGCATCTCCAGAGTGGGATTTCTGCCTCCCTGTTGTGTAATCGTGAATCGTGTAATCTGTTTGTGTGAAAGAAAGAAAACAGGAATTTCAGGTGGTCAGGTGGCACATTTCCCTTCCTTGAACGTCATCTTTTGGAGAAGCTAAGGAACAGTGCCAAATGCGCTCCATTAATATTTCTTGACTCTGTATAAATTTGTCTCATGTATTCAATGGTGCTCATTTTAAGAGAAATAATCTTGTCTCAGGCTCCAGCTTCCCAACAATTTGCATTAGCTCACTCAGATGAAAAGGATACTGCACAGGAGGATTGAAGATTGGAATGTGCAAGCATTTGAATGAACATTAGAGGCCAATTAATATTTTCTCTGTTTTGTCAGAGTTTGCCTTTGAAAGTATATACAAGCAACTTTAGAGTCATAGAACCAAATTTCTTCCTAACGTCTAATCTAAACCAACCCTCTTTCAGTTGGAAGCCTTTCCTCCTTCTTCTGTCACTACATGCCCTTATAAAAAGGGCATCTTTTATGCCTCTCTCCATCTTTCTTGCGGATGCCCTCCAGGTACTGGAAGGCTGCAATTAAACCCTGAAGCCTTCTCTTCCCAAGGCTGACCAATCCCAATCCTCCTTGCCTTTCCTCATAGGAGAGCTGTTTCATCCTTCTAATCAACTTGGTGGCCTCCTCTGGACTCTCTCAAACAGTTCCATGTGTTCCTGTGCTGGGACCCCGAAGCTGGATGCAGCAATGCAGGTGTGGTCTCACCAGAGCAGAGCAGAGGAGCAGAATCCCCTCCCTGCCCTGCTGCCCACACTGCTCTGGATGCAGCCCAGGACATGTTTGGTTTCTGGGCTGTGAGCACACACTGCTGGGTCAGATCCAGCCTCTCACCCACCAGCACCCCCAATTCCTTCTGCCCAGGGCTGCTCTCGATCTGTTTATCCCTCAGCCTTTACTGATGCTGAAGGTTGCCCCAACCCTGGTGCTTGCACTCCATCTTGTTAAACCCCATGTGATGCCTGTTGACACTCCTTGTGTCTGTCCAGGTCCCTCTGGATGGCACCCTGTCCTTCAGGTGTGCCAACTGAATCACTCAGCTTGCTGTCATCATTCCCATCATCTTGTACTTTGTGGATACACACAATAAAATAGGTTTGTTCTTTTGCATGTTGCTTCCCCTTCTCACTATCATTTGCAGATACAGGCAGCATTTACTAAAGCTTGTACAACTTCAGCTCCCTTCAGGATCCAGCATCACCATTCCCAGTTAGCAGTATCGCACTACTATAATACCATGGAAATAGAATATGTGTATGAGTATTAAATTGCCAATATTATGTATTGCTATCAAAATTATATTCCCTTCAAATCTGTGCCCAACAACCTTAAGGCTCTAGAAACTAATCACATTTTTTATCATATTTATTTGGTTTCCTGTATCATGTTCTAGGTACCAATGTGAAGAGTTTCCATATTTTGATATCTGCTGTTACCACAGAACATTTTGCTGACGTGCTAAGGTCCTGGCTAAAGTTGCAGTCACATAACCACAGATTTCCTATGTGTATACCTACTTTAATACTTTCACACTGATTCCTCTAAAGCCTTTTTTTCCTTCTCAAAATTTCTGTGCAAATCACTATACTTTCAAAATATTCCTATGTTTTTTTCTTTTCATTTTTTTCTAGAAAAAAATAAAGGAAAATGAATTATTTAAAGAAGTAGCAATCACACAGTTTTAGAAAAATTTCCAGGTCAATGATCAAGAAATAGTACCTACATCCTGAAGGTGGAGTTGCATGAATTGGCAGAGTGCTGATTTGTTGCAATGTGAAGAAGTATCTCCAGCTCATTTGATACTTCACTGAAGAAATTCCTCAGTGTATTCTCTATATGAGAATTGGACTCAATCAATTTCCATTAGTGGGAAATCTATCTCTGGGGAAAAAAAAACAAAAAAACAAAAAAACAACCAACCAAAAAACAATAACAAAAAGCACCAATGATTTTTTAACTCACAGAAACAACATATCATTTTTTTTAAACCTGTCAAAAATTAGAATCTTCTTGGCCTAAAGAGAACTTAAATGTGGAGATACTAGGGATAAATGAATTGATATTTGTGTGACACTATTCCAGAATTAACTTTTGGTCCCCCAAAACTACTGAACTTCATTCTTCCAAGGTATTCTTCAAAACAACACCAAATAATCCACTAGATGTGTTGGCTTTTCCCCATGTATACATACACCATAGTGGATATCCACATAGATCCCCCAGCAGTATTGCAAATTCAGCTATAGGGACATGGTGGCTTAACCTTGGGGAACTGCCAGACATCCGGCAGCTGTCTCCTACATCCGCTCCTAGACAGGAAGGGAGGAGAAAATAAAATGGAAAGCTCATGGGTCAGAACAAAGAGACCACTCACTGAGTATCCTCATGGGCAATACAGGTGCAAAAAATTAAAACACCTTTCCACCACCTCTCCTTTTTTTTTTTTCCATTCCCCCAGTGCCGGGCAGCAGAGAGGGTCAGGACAGGAATCGTACTCGGTGGTATCAGCTCTCCTGTGCTGCTCCATCCCCTTTGCACTGCTCCCTGCTGACTCTCCCCAGAGGCTGCAGGGAAACCATGCTCTGGTACCTGGACCACCTTCCCCCATGTCCTTGCTGTTCATTTTGCTGGTTTCCCCACTTAAAAAGTTGTGTTCGGCCGTTTGTGAAACACGCTTTTCCCGAAAGCAGGCGCAGCAGGCGGGGCTCAGCTGAAGCCCGCAGTGGGCACCTTGGAATGGGCTGTGCCCAGCCGGGGCAGCCCCGGAGCTCCTGCGGCTGCTCCCTGCCAGCGCCTCACCACCGGCACCTGCCAGAGCCGGGAAGGACACTCCTAAACCACGGTTTGACACACCTCTCAAGTGCACTGCCTGTTCTTAAAAGCACGTGAAGTAGGTCAGATTTGAAAGGGATGCAGCTGTCTAGATGCTCTGAGCTAATGGAGCTTGACCTACAAATTTCTGGTGTGCATTGGAAGTCTGTGAAATGCACTAGAATAATATGTACCTAAAGTTTATTTTTATAACTTAGGATCAATTAAAGTATGTGCTTCAAGACCTGAGTCTTACAAAACTGAAGGATTTATAATTTTTAAATATTCTGTCATAAATGCTTAGAAATTTATGATAAGCAATATGATGTGCCTCTGGTTTCTGCCCAGCAGACCCTCTCCCAGTCCTTCCATTACCATGTCACCATCTACACCTGATTGATGGTGTTTCAAAGCTTCACAGTCTGAGATTAATGACCAAGTTCCCGTGTCTTGGTCCTCTGATCTTGATGGAAGAAGCAGGATTTGAATTGTGGAGGTTAAGAAAGGAAAATATTTTTCCTGCCTTGCAATGGCTGAAAGGTCATCCTTGAGCTCAAGTTGTTTAAATAATTTATTGTGAGCTACTGAGTCATAACAGAGTTACTGATCTGCCTTTTACTACCGTGACATTCTATTTTTCAACTCTATATTTTTTTATTCTGTGGTATTAAATAGCTCTCAGTCTGCAGTAACCAGAAATGTTTAAGCGTGCTGCAACTGCATAATGACATATCAGATCTGTACCTTTTACAGTGCGTGTAGCAGAGAAGTGCCGTGGTGGGATTACATGCTAAAAAGAAGTGTTTTGCTTGGGAATAGCATTCCTCTACCAGCTTTGAGTGTATAATTTATTTTCTAAGCAGCCTGTGCATACTTGCTTTGCAACAGATGATTTGAGACTCCAATGCTGATCTATTTTTTTCATTTCTGTGTTGACACTGAGAGCCTTCCTACCTCATTAAACTTGTTTTCTTTATTTGTATGCTTCAGTGTTTTGTGCAGTGTAGGGATTGTTATACACTTTATTAGTGCTTTTAATAACTCTGAATAGGTGCCTCAAAGATAAAAATGCTAGTATTTCATAAATTTAGTTTTGTATTCAAGTTAAATAACAAATTATTTTATTTTTTCCCACCTAACTTATAAAATTTTTAAGTACTGAAAACATTCTGGATCGTATTACCTGAGAGGATATGGAAATCTGACTCATTGGAAAGTGTTTCTACCAAAATTACTTGCCAATTTCTAACTATTTTGATTTCAAACTTCCCTCACCATTACTGCAAATGCTTCTAGTTGCTGTTGAAAACAGTCAGAACACCTTTTCTCAAGTAAAACTGTACAATCCTCCTCTTCACACTTGTTTCTTTTATCTATTCTCTGTTTTTGACCCTGAACAATTATTATGGACTGGAGCTATGGCACCTGTAGGGATATGGGTCTCATTATGAGAAAATGGTCCCATTGGCAGAAAATAAAAAGTACAGGAGAAAAAACTGCAACCTACTTCTAAGGAAGGAAAGAAATGCTGGATCCTGTCATGAAGCTGTTAGGCTCCATGCAGAGTACTCCCTATGCTGGTTGTATTTTGGCAGCATAGCCTGGTTGAGGACAGAAATTAATCTATGGGGGCAAAGGACACAGAGGGTGCCACAGACATCCACCCTTTCAGCTCTACAGCCCAATTCCCCCATCAAGCCACTGGAGTCTCTCCTCATGCAGTTTGTTCTCACCCACCCTGCAGAAAGCGTTCTGCACAGACAGAAGTGGGTTTTCTTAAGAGTCTCTTCCCAGCGCAGAAAGAGGTGGAAACTTAAAACAAGAAAGGTAAAGAGTGTGAGAAATCATAATACTGAAAATGAGCTGTGGAAAATCTGCTTTTAAAGGGAAGAACTGCTGTTAAAATTAGCGTACACTCAATTTATACTTCTGCTGGGCACTAACAGGTGTCGGGGAGGAAGGTGATAAATGTATTTTTTTTATATCATGTTAAGAAAAAAACCTTCATTTCTACTTACCTCATTGTTAAATCTGCTATTGCTACTGTATGCATTTCACTACTAGGAAGTAATAATATAAAGCTTACAAATGTCTTCAAAATATTAATTAATTATTTTAGAAGTGTTTTCCATTATATGAAATCAAACTGTTATAAAAATTAAATTAGTATGTTAGCATGTATTTGGCCTAGAACCTGAATTGCTGTCTTGACTAGACCAGCTTTATATAGACAAGGCCCCATCTGAACATGCTTTTCTGTATGTATTTATTTTCCCCACAAACAGATGTTATATTCAACAACGTTTGAAATTATCAGTTTGGAAAATTGTGGACCACTTTCATCTTTGTTGGACATTTTCATGAATTATGAAACATGAATGAGACCATATTCTTTAAATATATTAAGAAAATGGCAAAAATTGTGTCTCATGGTTTCAGCTATGCTTACTTGCTGGTTTTAGTGTGACCCTGATCATCAGCCATTAAACGATTTTTATTTTGCTTATACTGCAAGGATCATCTGAGTTTATGGAGTGGTGTGTGGCTTGCACTGATTTACATGATGAAAATTGGATAAAAGGCAGTTTGAGTAGATTGTGCCTAACTTGATCTCTCTCTGTAGACAAGATAATTTTCTTGACAAGGACAATTCTGTAAACTTGATCTATTTGCCACTCAGTAAAGCATTTGGCACCGTGACACATGGGGAACTGTTAGTTAAGCTGAAGAGGATGAGGATTAGTAAAAGAATGTCAATACAGTAGGGCACTGGACAAAGAGGAGACAATGAGGTGTGTTGTCTTGACAAATCAGCAGGTTAGATGAACACTGCTGGTGAAATTCCTTACAGAGCAGCAGTTGCTTGGCCTTGGCCAAAGCTAGCCATCTGAACAGCTGAGGATCTTGGTGAGACAAAGTTTAGAGGTGCTGCCAGGAACAATTTATGACTATCTGGTGATTGGACCAAAAACCAAAATAAATGGAGTGCCCATATGGTCACAGTAAGGCACAAAGTGAGAAATACAGTGAGGCAAAACAGAATAGTACACATAGAAGCTAAATACAGGAACTTCTGTTGTGAGCTGGGCGTTATCGTTTGGAAACAAAAGACGCAAAAGAAATATTTGTTGATACTATTTGGCCAGAAGGAAACTATTAGCTAGTAATGTGATTGAGCTGTGGAAGCAGAAGAATGGACACTGGCTTACAGTCCAGGGCACTCTCATCACTCTGAGCTGCTTCTAACTGGGTGTATTTAGCACCTTGTCCAAAAGTGGTGTATATTCACCTATACTGAAGGAAACTCAACACAAAAAAACTCCAAAAAGCCAAAACAACCAACCAACCAAACAAACAAACAAAAACAACAACCAAAAAACTAAAGTGCAGTTTGGATAAGCAGAAAAGAGAAGGAGTTCATTTACAAAATAAGACTATGAAAGCACAGGTTTAGAATAGCAAAAGTATGCAGGGGACATTATAAAGACATTAAAACACAGGAGAATGGTGAGCTAGCTCAAGTCAGGCTAGTATCAGCAGGCAAGACAAATGTGAATACAGTACTCAGAAATAAATTAAGGCTTAAAATTAGAAGTTCCTAACTATTATAGATGTGAGGATCTGCTGTTCCAGAAGAGCAAAATGGGCAGGAGCAAAAAGTAAAAGATGTTCTTTATCATCTGATCTTCTGAATGAAACTACATGCATGATTCCTGATTCCACCTAATGAACGAAACCACAGACAAGGAAGTGATGTCACCCAAGAAGGTCATTCAAGGATAACTTCAAGGGGTGCTCAGTTGATTTTTTTAATGAGCTTTTTGTACCTTAGCTGCAAATACACAACCACAGAGTATCCAAAGGATGAATGCACATATCCTGGGAACAGCAGTGCCATGAACACAGGCCCAAAAAGCAAAGTAATTCAAGGATGCAGAATCAACATTTCAGTGGTCCTCAATAAAAGGGTGTTATCCATCATTTGTCCAGTCATACAACTCCATGGTGGTCATTTGTACACCTCTACCTTCCTTGGAGCACTGTTCTCTCTGAGGGATGGCATGCTCATGGTGACTTGGTCTTGTTCCTCTAGGGCATTCCACATGTCAGTTATGTTCTATATTGTTCAGTGAGAGGAAAAACAAATCAAAATATTGAGAGATGTACAACTTATATTGCCATATTTGCTTCTTATTCCCATAGATAACCTCATAAAAGAAACAAGCAAGGTTTCCTACTTTAAAAAGACCAAACCAAACAAAAAAACCTACCAAAAAACCAACAGCCTTCTAATTCATCTCCACCTCTATGCCTTCTTAGGAATATAATTTAAAGACCTGTATTATACCTTGGAGCTGTACTGTGCTGATTTAAACCTCTGGTCTTTGCTCAGCTAAAGATCTTATTAAAATCAATAGATATTTTCTCTAAAGAGTATTATTTAGCAGTATCACTGCAAAATTTATTCCCATACCTTAGGCTTCCCTTACCAGCTCACTTCCTGCCTTGACACTTCTTTATACAGACATTGTCCTATATGGGTTTTCTAGGATCATTGATTTTAGTGTGTATACACTTGTTTCAAAGGCTCACTTTGCATGACTCAAGGTTAAATATATTTATGTTACACAATTGTACTAGGCAACTGAGCCCTGATTTATAAAGTATTGATATGTGCCTTAAAACATGGCAAATTCAAAGCCAAGATGATCTCAGTTTGCTTTGAATCTTAAAATTAATGCATTTTCTAAAATACATTCTGTATTATGTACATAGATGACTTTAGCCACAAGCTCAGAAATTAAGGAGGCTGTGGTGGATACAAAGCTATGCATTTTTGACACTGGTCTAATCATAACATAATTTACTATTTGGAGTGGTTTTCCTCCCCCTTATGAATGGTCTGTGCTTTATAAAGATCTCAACCTGAGATTACCTTATCTTTATTCAGTGTGCTTACAGCTGGGAAGCCCTTACACAAATTTAACTGATAACACAAGCGACAAAGGGGAAGAGATGGTCAAATTTTCAGCTGCATCTTCAGTGGCACAAAAATAAATGCACTATTTCTAATATAATCTTAAAAGCCAGTGGGTGCATCCTGTGAGCTCATCTCCAAGATGTGGGGGTGCTGAGCCCTCAGCAGCTGAGGTGCAGAAACACCAAGGACAATGGCACTGTGAAGGGTCACCTGAGGCAACTCAGAGGGGCTGGCAGCTGTGCTGAAACCCCAGCTTCCTATTACACGGGATGGAGCTTTTTCTGATGCTATTTTGAGATACAAGGTAAAAAGAAAAGCATAGGTGGGCAGTAAAGCAACATACCCAGAGCTCAAGAGAGGGAAATCTTTGCACAGCAAGAGATCTTCATTTTTTTCATATGTAAGTAGTTTTAGCTTTTTTGCTTTTCCATCCCACAGGTATTTTCTTAGTGTGTCATGAATCACCAATGTATTAATTTAAAACCAGCAGATTGACAATTTTTCTTTCCAACTGTTGAAAATTGATATCTGGAATTTTACGTATTCTTTCACAGGCTTTGGTCATGGCTACTTAACACGGAGGATCTTATGGCATGTTCTGTGAAAACCCTGGCGTGAGGACATAGGGCACAGCTGACTCTTCCTCCCTGGATCCCAAGTTTTTAAAATTTTGTTCTGAAGTTATTAGATAATCTAAACAGTATTTTATAAGGTTAATAGCGAATTGGTGCCTTAGAAAGAATACACGGCAGTTTTGTTTCTGTTCTCCAGAGCACTACTTTGTAACTTTTCTCTTACACCTAGCCAAGAAACACACAAGCAGGCAAGCAGAACACACCCTGCTCCCTTGTGGCATAGCAACTTGGCGGCCAGCAACGCTGCCCGCAAAAACAACTGCTAAATGCTGAACTTTTTTTGTATTGAACGATTTCAAGTTAAATTTATTAATCCTTTATGACAGAAGAAACATGGCAGTGTGAGACACACCTCAATTTGATGCAGTAAATTATCACATACTTCTACAGAATCTTTTAAAATGCAGATTTCTTACATTCTTCATGTTTTAATGGAGCGTAAGCATATATTAATAAATTATTTGGCTTCCTATGACTTTGTAGCATACCCTGATTAGCTGAGAGGGGAGAATATTTTAAACAGACCTTTCAAAAAGTTGATAGTAATGAATAAATACCATATTAATATATTTTACAGAGCTATATGAGGGTACGTGATTTGGCTGATGTCTCATTAAGAGGCATATTTAATATGCAACAGAAAATGTTTTACTCTCCACAGTCAGGACCACAATCTTCAAGCAATAGCTGCTCACACGTCTCAATTCAAACCAATAAAAATAGAT
>WEIU01012877.1:142882-154089 GCA_013389925.1 Aegithalos caudatus | reverse complement strand
GCCCCGGAGCAGGGCTCGACGTGCCGCCGGCTGTCGGACCGGTCCCGCTGGGGCAGCGAGGAGTGCGCGGCGGTGCGCGGCCTCCCCCGGGCAGGTGGTTCAGAGTCCCCGCGGCTGTGCGGTGTCCGCTCCCTTCTGGATCCAACGAGGTTCCTCGGGACTGCGCACCGGAGCGCGGGGCTGACGTGCGGCTGGAGTTTGGGAAGGCAGCGGTGGGTAGGGTGTGCGCTGCCGGCGAGCCCACAGAGTGACTGAAGCAGAACCCAAGTGTTTACTTAAAACCAGAACTAGCCGTACTCCCTTCGCTGTGCAAGTCTCGGGGCAGAAAAACTCAAATGGACTCGTGTGCGGGGCTGTGGATCCGCTCATGTGGGTTTTCATACTGATTAGCTGCCTTGTGATTGCCTGGGATTACTTTGGAAAAACGCAAATCCCGGCTAATATCTGTGCTGACCATATATAGAAGTAGTCGCAGACAGAAGTACTATAACTTCAATATTGCTGACACGGGTCGAGAAACTTTAAAAACAGCAAGCAAAAGCTGGGCTTTTCCTGAGGATATTTCTGTCCAAGGGATATATTTTCCTGGATTTGCATCCTACACTGAGTGAATTATTTCTACTCTTTGTTTGTTTGTTTACTTGCCTATGCACCTCAAAGTTAGTGAATGATACATCGATTTTATTTTGTCTGCCTCTCTTTGATCTGGCTGTGTTTGGTTTGCTTACTTGTGTCGGACCAAGACTGCAGTAGGGAATGCTGCTTTTTCCAGAATGGAAGCCCGGTTTGATGGCTTTCAGAAACGTGCCAGAGCTTGGAAGCGAGCATGTTGCTCATACAGTAGCAATATTCCATGGCATGGAAGAAGTACTGTAGGGTTTTCTGATGTTGTGTGTTTTGTGCTCTCTCTTTTTTTCATTTATTTATTTTTTTAAATACATTGGGTTGTTTGTTTTTTTTTTTGTTTGTTTTTTTTTTTTTTTAGTAGCTCTGCTGTTACCAGAAGCTTTTATGTGTAGGTTATTGTCCTGTGGAGCAGTATGAAGACTACATTTTCCAGCGCCGAATCTCATTCCAAGAAATGTGCTTTTATTTCAGTGTCATGTGCATGTTAACAGGGCAACTCCAGCAATAGGAAACAAGAATCTGTTGACTTGAGCTGAAATACTGAAAACAATTCTCTTGGACTGTTTTGGATGTAGCAGTTTTGCTGGATTTTAGTAACAAAGAAATTAAATGCTCCAGGGATAATCCAGTATAAAATTCATCTGACTTACTGGCGTGAAAACATGTTGCAAGTTCTCTTCTTCTACCAGATACACTCTGCCATCAAAACCAGAAATCAGTTTTGTATGTTTTCATGTTTAATTCAAAAGGAATAGAACCTAACCTAATTTATTACAGAAACTGTCGTGAGGTGTAAACTCATCTCATTTTCAAGCAGATGAATAATAACTTTCTGGAGAGAGCTGATTGCATACGTTATATCATGCATCTGTATATTGTCAAGTACAGTGCATTTTTGTATCTGTTACTGAAAAAGAAATTAATCTTACTCATAGTAGTATAGCCTACATCCAACAACTTATTAATGCATTTTAGAGCAGCAGTCTCAGAGGTAGGTTTTCATAGAGAAAACCAACCATGACCATATGAAACATCATAAACACAGTGCTCAATGGTGCCTTAAATTACCCTTCTAGGTATTAGTGTTAAGGAGTAAAATGTCTTGGTTAATTTGTAAGCTGGTCTAAAAAATTGTTACACTTACTACACTCTTTGGTCTAAACCTATAGTAGCCTCTCTAAAACTATCCAATCTCCCTTCCTTGAATTAGTATTTAGATTTTATTCTTAATGCCATGAATGTTTTCAGGGTCAAATCCTGAAATGCTAAGAAAATCTTGTGATGACTAATGTGGAAATTTCTTCCACATGAATGCTAGAGCGTTATGGTTCTTATGTTCATATCTTCTATCCTCCCTCAGTCTTCATTGTAGCAGACAGCCTAATTGTGTACTTTGTGCCAGCAATTACTGTGCTTACGCAGTGTTATGTGACTCAAAAAGGAAGGGGTGCAAAAGGTGCTTGACACTAGGAAAACGTTTGAAGTGATCTGGATGACCTTAATTAATATTGTTCGTTATCATATTACATCTTGTTTGCCATTAAGAGGAGATGATGTTCTGAGGAGGAGACAAAGTATCTGTGCAACATTTGTAGGCAATGAAAACCCTGCTCAGTGCATGTAAACGCATGACTGCTTAGTTTAGTACAAAATATGATAGAAGTGTTTACTAATATTAATGGTATCCCCTATCGTAATGGCAGATTCTCATTTAGTGAAGATATATAATTAAGCTTTAAAATAAGGAGCAGTATCTGTTAGATTATGTGGGGGAGGATATGCAGTGCCATCTCAGTATCCTTATCTGTATATAAGTACCATAGTTTGTGAATATGTAACAGATGTTTAAATGAATCTGTAAGCTTGGAATAAAAAGCAAGAGCCTGGTAAACAGCAGAAGTTGTCTGCTTCACAAATCCATTCAACAATGTTGCTACTTTCTCTGTGACTTCATTCTGTGTCTTTTTTCTATTGAAGAATATCAGTTCTGCTGGGCTGGATGGTTTCTGTAGATGTGAAACTGTCAGAGGTCCTGGGAGAGTATCCATCACCTACACCTCTACAAGCACAAATTGTGCCTCCCAGTCCACCCAATGGTGTTGCAGCATATACCAGACTATGTTCCTGATGGTGCTAGAGTGAAAAACATTATAAGTAAATTTAGTATAAGCCTGGTGTGCCATGATTAGATTAATACTTCATGCTCAGGAGTTGTTTATGTCTTATTTTTGTTTTAAGAGAGGATAAGAGCAGGCTGCAACATTTTCTATTTCTTGTGCCTTGGTTGAGTGCCAGCAGAACACAACCTTGTCCATGCACGCCTGGCTAGGAAATTCAGTGAGGGCAAAGAGAGAATCCATTCTTGTGAATGTAAAATGTTGAAATTACTGACTGTAAAATAGATGACGATGAACTATTAACCCCCTCACATATTCTTAGTATGTAGTTTCATGCTGGAGGCATCTGTTGGTGTAAAGGAGGTAAGGCTTAAATGAGTTTCTTTATTAACTGTTTGCAAACTGAAGGCAAATTTTTTTGTATGGTTGGAAAATCTTTGGAAAAATAAAAGATGTCAGTTATATTACAAATGATAAATTATCAGTTGCTGTAATGACGGCTAGAGGTAGTTTCATATTTCTCTAAATTAATCTTGATGGAGATTGTTACAGACAAATAATTAATAATACACCTTCAGGATAGATAATCGGAAAATGTTTTCCTGGGTATGATATGAAAATGCAGATACTTTTTAATACTATTACCTTTCCCTCTCTATTTTCTGTGCTTTCTTTCTAAAGATGGAGTAAACAAAAACCTGTTTAATTTAAAACAATTTCCTGCATGCAGATTCAAGGTTTTGTTCATTTAGCCCAGTGCATTATAGCATTTTAGCTACAGAATCAGAGTTCCGTGTACACCAAACATCTGGTAAATTGTCTGTTCTCTGTTGTGGGCATCAGGCCTGGTCTTGATCCTCCTGGATGTTGTGGCTGCTCTGCTGGTGTGGGGGTAGTGAATGTGACTGGGGGTTTCCAGGATTGTTCAGTTACATTCAACAAGTTGATATGATAATATATATTTCTATAATTTCTATATTTTTTTCTTTCCCTTATTAGAAGGATAAGAGGGCTGTGTGATGTGTAAGATTAATCTTTCACTTTATTTGGATGATAATCTGTTCTTCATTCCTATGGAAAGAAGATCAATTATGGCATACAAAGGTTTATAATAAAAAAATTCAAAAGTTTACCTCTTATAAATAAGTTCATAGATGACTGAGGGATTTGGAAGGAAGGGATTAAAAAAGATGTTTCAAGTTACTGGGACACATCTCTATGTACATCACTTCTCTTAAAGAAAGCAATCTAATCTTGGTGCCAGGAGTTGGCCAAGGAGCTTTGCACAATATTGTTTACACGCTGAGCTCTAGCTGTGTTTGTGTGTAACATTTTGGTCATTTCTACCTTATTTGACAGCATTAGATGTTCTGGAGCCAGATGCTGAGGGCTGTTCTTGTACCTTTAAGGTTCCATGTGAAGTATGGAGGGACAATTTTGTAGGTCAAATGTATAAAGTTGTGACAACATACCTCCTCCCGCAGCCTTGTTATTCCTGTCCTTCTCATAAGCAGGAGAAGATCCTTCCAGCATCTAGGATTAACAGGTTTTAAGTAAGCCTCCCAACATTCCTGCATGAAGGTCTGAGGTATCAGCTGTAGCACCTAAAGGAAATAAACCTGACAGTTTTGAAGGGGAAAAATGCTATCTATCATCCACAAGGATTATAAAAAGCCTCCATTATTTCATTATGAAATAAGTAAATTTGAGTTCAGTAATTATGTGGGATTCTAATAGCGGGAAATACATTATTAAGGCTGTCAAATCATACATTAAAAAAATCTCACTAAATACATAGTTAAGAACCAAAGCATTCAATTTCCTTCAGCTTTGCACTACAGTCAAATAGAGCCACTCTATATCCTTTATAGGATTGAAATAACAAGCCAAGCCTTTAAAAAAACCAAAACCTTAAATACCTTGTAGAAGGTCCTGGGCTACCACAAAACAAATAATTTGGTAAGATAATAGCAGTCTTGGTGTAGAAAATTAATTACCTCTTTTGGTTTCATATGACCTGGAAAGCATTTGTCTGTTTCATGGCTGTTAATCAGGGATGAGAATAAGCAGGTCATTATCTTGAAGCAACATACTTTCATTCACTACAAATGCCCTGCAAAACACTGAAAGAACAGTGTCAAATCCATAGAGAAAAGTATTCAATTCCTCTTCCTGATACTGATGTAGAGGAGCTTGTCCCACAGGGTTCTGTTATGTATGAAAGGAGACACATGCCTGTGGTCTTGTGGGAATTCCTGAAACACAACAGAGGCTGAGTCTGTCTTGAGGTGTATTAAGGCAAAAATATTCATGCTGCCTGTACTGAAGCATGACATTATCCATTATGCTTGATTTTTATAGCTGCAAGCTCTATATTGGTCACCTATCCAAAATCTTACTGCCTTTTTGGGGGCGGGGGCAGAAGCCTTTTAGCACTTTCCGATGTTTCTCTACTAAAAATTAATAGTGCTAATTGCCACTTCTTTTATCGTTAATTTCTGAATCAACATGAAGTATTGCTATAGCAACAAATCCTTTCTAACTTCACTGCAGACAATTAGTAGGAGAATTCAATCTCAATATGTAATAAGCACAATTGTAAGAACTATTCGAAGGATTAAGGAACTCTCTTTATAAAAAGAAGGGGCGTAATACAAATACTCAAAACTGTCATGAAAGAACAGAACTTGAAAATCTTCAGCATTCTCTTCTTATTAATCATCTCCAGTTGCTGTACAAAGGTGCATAGTTGCTTTGAACAAAATAATTACAGCACACTTTCTTCTTGGAGAAAATACACATAATTCCGTGGAATACTTGGAGATTTTTATCTCTGATAGTAGTATTTCAACATAAACTTCTGCATCTTCTCTCAAAGTATGGTTGTTCTTCAGCCCTGACAATGCATGTGCAAGAAAACCCAAAGTAGGTTTCAGGATTAGCTGGACAGCAAATAATCCAAATTTATAATGTCAGAATTAGGTGGTTTTTCTCTGCTTTTTCACCAGTTGAAGCATCTTTTTTGTTGGAGTAGGTTGCTGTTTGCATTTTACCTTGTCATCTCTCTTGATAACAGTCACACAAGGGAAGTTACACACACATATATATATGCACACACAAAAATCAAGAGGCATAAGGGATGTGGAAGTGCAAAATACCTGAGGAACACTGGAAAAATAGGGAAAGGTCTAGCACTGCAAGTGTATGATTGATGCTATTACCTATGATAGATTTTGAGGTAGTGAAAGCTTATAAATCTTTAGAGGGAGCTGTGCTCCTAGGGATACTGACTGCATTGGAAAAAGGTTGTGTGAGAAGAAAGTGTAAGGACAGGTGAAGGGTAAGAATGATAAAACCATTAATTAAGGAAATTAGGGTAGTCAAAGGAGGGGCTATGCTTGTAAGAGGGAAGTCTGGAGTACCCTGGGAGCCTGTGACTCTTGCATGCAATACAGGACAGAGAAAAGAAGGGGGAACAGTAAAAGACCCAGAAAAAAATGGAACAATGTGACCCTTGGTGCTGAGGGGGAGAACATGCCTGTGATAGACATCCTGGGAAGGACATGATGGTTTCCTGGGCAGAAAAGGTTGTTTTGTGGATTCTTCCTTCACCTAATGAAGTGGGTGTCTTCATAATGGTGCTTTTCTAACCAAGGCTGCTGCTGCTTTGTTTTGTCAATGTTTCTTTACTATCAGTGCCCCTACCAACCAGCAGACCATCTGTGGTTATCATGGCCAAACTGTTTGCCTTGCAGATAATAATTGGGAGGAAATAAATACTGAAAATGTAATGGCATGCAAGGCCACACCTCTGCAACTTTCACTTGTCAGAACACCTCTTCTTGGAGGGACCTTCAGAGCCCTTGCAAAGTGTCAAAGTTACCATTTTCAAGCAAAGTTTTAAATTTCTTTTCAAGTTATCTCTCTTGGTTCTTTCTTTTACTAGCATAGTGGTGTGCCTTTGTAAACTAGGAAATCTTAAGAAAATTCTGCAATTAAGGTTAAAAGGGCATTGCAAAAGCCATCAGTGAAGAAATGCTGAGCGTCTTTTACTTCCACGATTCTTGGAAGACAAATGATCTCTGGACTACTTATTTATGTAAATATTGTTCAAAAATATCTATTGTAGAAAGCATCAGTAGGTTAGATAGTGTCTCTTAAAGAGAGATGGAAATAAAGAAGGATTGGAGTCCTGTTTAAGGTCTGGAGCTGTTGAGATAAATTCAAGCAAACTTCAAACTTGCTTGGAGGCTTGCAGGGGAGACTTCTGAATTTCAAATGTATTTGTATTATTTTTCTGATCATTGTTTTGTATAAAATTGTCCTGTATTTTCTGTGGAAGGAGATGGAAAAAATCATTGTTAAGAAAACAATGACAGATTTTCTCTGGAAGAGAGAAGAAATTTACCTCTAGAGTCTGGATACAGTATAAAAGAGCTAACAAAGAATGACTTTAGAGCAAACAGTGGTGAAAAGTCTACATTGAAGCAAATGTGAGTGAAAGAGAAATTTACAGAACTACAACTCTGAGGAGTAAAGGATGGTGCTGTAGAAAATAGTTGCTAAAAATACTGGGATACAATGCAAAGGGAACTCATATAAATAGAAAAGCAATGAGAATAATTTGTAGCTGCCATTTCTGGAAACTGCAGTTCAATAGCTACTGGCTGGTGATGACGTGTTAGGCACATGTGTTGCTTCTCCTTTTCCTTGGTGTTAATTTGCCATGTGATATGGGAATGCATCAACAAGTCTGAAGGCAGTGTCTGACTTTTCCTGTTGATGGACTGTCACAGGTATGTGCCTTGGATTGTCAGATTTTTCCTTTTCAGTCAGACATGCAGCTTTCCCTGGAAAAGCATAATGCCTAGTAAGAGTTTAAAATAAAAATACGAGGACTGTTAGTCTCCCTCCTGTTCCATATCTCCATTCAAAAATTTTGTGAAAGCAAGTATATGGAAGGTGAAGATGAACTGTACTCTTCAGAAGCAGCAGACGGTGTTTATACTGTTCACTTCTGAGTCAGTAATTTTCATTCTCACTCAGCTCAATGAAAGCTGTGTTTGTGTGCCAAAGGGAACACTAAAGAGGCAAAAACATGCAAACAAGATTGAAAAAAAGGTTTATTGGGTCCACGTGGCTGGATTTTGGTAGCAGGGGGATGCAGGGGCAGGCTCTTTGTGGAGCTGATAGAAATTTCTTGTATGTCAGAGGAAGCCAGTGGCAGGCAGCTCGAAGATAATCCTACTGATGGCCAAGGCTGAGCACCTCTGGGATAGCATATTGAAGAAGGGAAAAGGTTACTGTGCAGGACAGCAACTCTGCAGATCTAAGATCGGTGAAGAAGGAGGAAGACAGAGATTCCCCAGCAGCCGGAGGTGAAGCAGCTGTCCCCCTGCAGCTCATGGAGATCCACGACAGAGCAGATATCCACCTGCAGCTCATGCAGGAGGCCAATGCTAGAGCAGGGGGATGCTCAAAGGAGATCCTGACTCTGTGGAGCTCCTGCTAGAGCAGGCTTCTGGCAGTATCTGTGGACCCAGGGAGAGGAGCCCATGCTGGAACAGGTTTTCTGTCACAAAACCCTGGGTCAGGTTGGCTTGTGATCTTGCAAGGGACAGCTGGAGCAGTTCATGAAGAAGTGCCGTCTGTGGGACAGACTTAGCTTGTAGAAGTTGCTAGAGGACTGTCTCCTGTGGCACTCCATGATGGAACAGGGGAAGCGTGTGAGGATTTCTTCCCCCTGAGGAGGAAGGTGCATTAGAGGCAATGTGTGATGAACTTCCTCCTAATGAAGGAGGGAAAGTGTTTTTAAGATTTGGGTTTAAATATCATTATCCTACTCCAATTCTGACAGGGAAAATTTTACAACTTGCTACGAAAGTGGAGTTTCTTTTGCCCATGATGTCAGTCAGTGAGTGATCTCTCCCTGCCCTTATTTTGACCCGAATCTTTTGCTGTATTTTCTTTCCCCTATTCAGTTTAGGAGGGGGTGTGATAGAGCAGCTTTGTGGGCACCTGGTGTCCAGCCAGGGTCAACAAAAGGTTTATAAATGCAGTATAGGCTGAAGCTTTATATGCTGAAGCTTTTCAGGGCAGTGGAATCTGCTGCTGCTGTTGTCTACCAAGATCAGCTCTTGAATTATGGTTATGGTAAAATCAAACTTTTAAATGCCTGAAATGGAAGAATGATGATTGTGTGACTCTTGTAGGCTGACAGCAACAATAAAGAGAAAAAACAAATATAATCTCAAGTTAATCTGAAATAAAATAGGACATGAAAATGCTCATCTCACCTGACTTCTTTCCCACAGTTTTAGTATATTTACACAAATTTAACTTGTCATATTTGCAAGCTAAGAAAAGGGAGTTTCAAACATAAATATGATCAGGTATGTTGTTTCCAAGAAGAAATTATTGGAATTGAAACAACTTTAATGTACTGATTACTTTTTAATGTCACTAAATATCTAATACCTATCAACCTGCTTGTATTGGTGTGCAGAGATCTTATCCTCATTACCTTGTTTGGAAACTTTTCATGGTACAGTGAGTCATGCAAGTGATCAGTATCCTTTTCTGTGTCAGATGTGGTCAACTTTTTTCATTTGATATGTTGTTGCTTGGTGCATTGGTTTGTTTCTAGGAATAATACATCCCTTTTACAAGAGCTGTACAGTCTTGCTTCTGCTTCTCTTAAATTTTGCTGTTGTACTATTTTTATAGAAGGTAAAGGAGAGCGAAAGTTCCTTTAAAAGCACCCAACAAACAACAATACCCCCCAAACCCCGCCCCCAAAAACAAAACAAACAAAAAAAACCCCCACCCAAACAAACAAAAAAACAAACCAAAAAAAAACAAACACAACCCCAAAACCTTGTCCTTTTGATTTTATCAGATGGGGACATTTCCTGGATATGGCTCTCATAATAGTATGGGTAATAATTTTTTTGCATTGTATATTGATTTATGTAATAAGAACACTAGAGTACTGAGGACACTTGGGCTGCAGTCTTTTGTGGTTTTATGACTTCTATGACTCTAATTCTGCTTTCTGATTCTAGTTGGAATTGGATGTTGCAATGTCAGTAAGGAGAGTGTTTCTGATTCTTAATTCTGGGCATATTGAAACCCTGGACTTCCAGACTGGTGCTTTTTTTTTTTATTTTTTTAATTGAGCATATGTTTGAAGCTGCAGTTGTGTTTCTTTTTAGCCTGAGCAGCTATTTTTAATTTTAAAGCTATTTTTAATTCTAAATTTAATTTTTACTACTGTAAAAATAACATATGATGGCCTTTCACTTGGTTTTTCAATTGGTAATGCTGCTGCTCCTGACCTGAAAGTAAAAAAATTCCAGGCTTTGTGGACTCATTGGTAAATGACTTGAATCTACAGTGTTAAATTATTCATTTAATTTTTGTATGGATTGTGAAAAGTCTTGCACCTAACTCATGGCCAGGTGCAGGTTAACATTGTCAGTTTAAGGAATGTAAGATAATTACCATACTGTTTTTGATAGAAGTATTAAAAAACAAACATTTCTGTAGGGCATTTGAGCATTCTAATGATTAAGATGACAGGTTATGCTTGCGCCTTAATGTGTTTACTAGAAAACCGTAGTGCTGATATTCCCTTTTACCTTCCTGTTTCTCTCCTTCTCCCCTTCTCCCAATCTTTAATTCCAAGAGTTCTGAGTTATTAATGATTAAGAGCAATGAATAAATGCAGAAAAGATTCACTAGTCATGTTTGACTAGCTCATGCAGAAGATTAAACTTAAGAGGTACAACATAAAGAGGAAGTACTATAGGAGTGTTTTTACATTTGGTAGTTGTATGTATGCAACATCTGATTGTTTCTTACTTAGAAATGTGGGGTGACACCAAACACTATTAAGCTGAAGTTTTTCTTTCTGTTTTGGATTTGGACAAATTGAGATTTCACTTTAGCCTATATTTAATTTTCTTTTACTCTTTTGTTTTTTAAGCTCAGACAACAAAAAGTGTAGGGCTTTTTCTGTTCAGTTTTACTCATGTTTCTCTATAATTTTTGAGTTTTCAATTTTTTCTACTAAGGAAACTACTCACTCATAGATAAATTGGAACAGAAATGTGAATGTTAGAAGTGTGTGGCCAGTTGGTCTTGTTTTAGCTAATGATGTGCTTGGAGTGTACGTGTGCAAAATATACTTCAAGGCTTGTCCTAATCAACTTAAGAAAAATAAATTGAAATAAATATCCCCAAACTATTTGCAGCTGTTAAATTATATTAATTTAAATGAGATTAAAGCTATAATATGTGTAGCTATTTTCATATGAAGATAAGCTTAAGCAATATTCTTCCTCTGATCCTAGTTCAGAGTAACAACCAGACCAGAACCTTTAATTTGAGGATTATAACTTCCCTTTTGAATTTCTAGTCTTTTTTTTTTTTTTTTTTTTTTTTTTTTTTTTTTTTTTTTTT
>WEIU01012877.1:100474-139916 GCA_013389925.1 Aegithalos caudatus | reverse complement strand
TTTTTTTTTTAATTTGAGTCTGCTCTGTGCAAAGTGTGTTCTCAGTTGCAGACCACTTCTCCACCAGAAGCACAATAGTCTGGCAAGCCAGCAGAAGAGGTGAGGACATAGACAGCAATTGTCAGACCATCACAGTACATTAATTTTACTTAGATTATACTTTGGCCCATGATTAATACAGGTCTTTGCTGCCTGGTCACACTGTAGATCATGCTGAAAATTGTACAATGACAAGTACAATTCCTCTGAATCATTTTGACACCATGGCTTAAATAATCATTATTGAAACACAGTGAAGAAACTGCTTATTTTGAAAATGTTTCCAAAAAGTCCTGATCCCCTTTTGGGGTAAATTTCTGCTCTGGCATTACTCAACTGTAGAAAGCAGTCAGGTTGAATACTGAAAAGGAAACAAAAGATAGCTGTTTTGCTTTCTTAGGAAGTAAAGTGTAAACATTTCTTTGGATTGGGTAGATTTGCACTTTATCACAAGGGCAGAGTGGAGCTTCTTTGCAGGTCAAGATGTGAGTTGATCAGGCAAAAGTGTTTTCAGGAGAGGACTCTGGACCAGGAATGCTTAGAAGCAGTCTAGCTCAATGCCTGCACATTGATAAAATGCATCACTAGATAAGAAGGGGGAGTCATTGGCTAAGGATAGATCATTTATTTGCCATACAAGGTAGCATCAGGTGCCTTGTTCTAAGGAGTTTTCAATATTTCTCCTTTTCCCAGAGACTTGCTCAAACATACACTTTTCTGGTTTGCATTGCTTGTAGATCATGGTTGTACTTTTTGTAACCAGCTAGCACATACCTGAGCAAGAACTGCAGCATCTGTCACATCCCTCTTTGTTTATTAGCAAGAATCCTTTCTGTCTTATTTGTAAGTCAGGTGTTTTCTTCCTCCATTTATTTCATATCACATGGTATTGCTTTAACAGGAAGGTCCAGTGCCTGTGTCTCATGAAGGTGAAAGCTGCACATGAGTGACTTGGGGGATGGCTGCTCTATAGTTGCATCCCCTGCTATCACTACCTTGACCACTGAGCAGTCTTCCAAAAGCCATGCTTTGTCTTGGGTTTTTCAAGTAACCACTGCTTGGTCTCAAAGCCATAGGATGCAGAAATCCTGGTGCTGCCTCAGGAGTAACTGGGCTGTCTGTGAAGCAAGAACAGGAGCACAGCCTGGGCTGGCAGTCTCTGTGTACCTTGTTCCTGTTCATCATTCCAAGTCTTTGAGA
Source organism: Aegithalos caudatus (assembly GCA_013389925.1). NCBI lineage: Eukaryota > Metazoa > Chordata > Aves > Passeriformes > Aegithalidae > Aegithalos > Aegithalos caudatus. Next base: position 138,677 of record WEIU01012877.1, on the reverse strand, counting down.
AAAGCCCTGCCAAGGGGAAAAGTGAAGGCTCAGCTGTCCTTGGGAAGTCAGAAATGAACACTTGAACCCATGGGTGCAATTCTGTGCTGCCTCTTAGGATACTGTTTGAAAGTCTGACTGATAACTGCAAACTGTGCATGGGCTTTTCTTTCAGATATAAGTATTTACATGCTTTTTCCCTGCTGGTTGAGTAACATATTTACTTGACAGAAGATGATTCTGTTTGGTCTCTATTTTGCCTTTAAAAAAATCTTGAAAACTAGTAATTTGGATTAAAGCCAATTGATTGCAAAATTGAATCTGTTGGCTTTACAGTTTCATTTAAAAGACAAAAGATTTTATATTTCTGAGTTTCTTGCATACTTATATAAAAAACCTGTGTGAAAGGACTAAAAGCTAAGTCACCTCAAGTCATAAAGCAAAGCAAATTATTTGTTTACAAAATTCACAGCAAAAAACACTTTAAAAAAACCCAAACCAACAATGCAAACACCTTTGTGCATAGTTGTGGTAGGGGTTATACTGTTGGAAGTTGTTTACTGGCACCTTCTTTCAGGAGTAATGACTAAATACATGTGTGTATAAGCACAGTTCTGTAACCCCTACTACTTCATATTGCAGGAGTCAGGCAGGACCTTCCATAAATGATAACTGCTCTTCAGTTTTAGTTACATGTACTTAGATGCAATATGTCTTTAGAAGCTCAAAGTTCCCTTCTCATCATCATGTACAATTATGTGAGAGGGCTTTTTTGCTCATAGGACCAGACAACTTGCAGTGATGAGCAAGTGCGAGTAGGAAGAAAAGAGCTCTGTTTGCTGAGTCCTATATAATTATGTTTAAAATGATGAATGAGTCAAGGCTAAGTTATCTGGGCATCTATGCATACTTAGGGGTTAATATAGGTACAGTAATTGCATTTCTTAGATAATTTTCTTATTCTTTTTATGTAAATGTTTGCAAAAACACAAAACTTGCATTCAATAATAGCTTTCTATCACTAGGCAAAAAAATTAACATCAGAAAGCCCTTCCTGGTATATACTTAATTCCATATACAAAGTACTTGACTAATCTGGCCACAGAAGCTGTTCCATTCTTTCATGTACATACATTCTTCATTGCCTTAATATCTCAAGGAATTTTGTTCTTGGGTGGAAGTAAACAAAAATGTTCCATCTGCTATTTTAAGCAACAAGTGGAAACTTTCATGGGTGAAACAAAGAGTTGAAATATAAACTTAAACAGCTTTCTAGTTTAAGTTGAATTTTGGGGTTATAAGCTGCTTTTGTAATCCTTCACTGCAGCTTCATTGTTTCTTATGCAGAATTTTGCCTGACTGCAAATCACTGTTAGCATTTCCCTGAGGTAACAGGAGGGAGAGGAGACTTGTCTGAGAAGACTGAGGAGCTGGAAACCTTCACTCATGCATTTGAAGACTGTTGGCTTCTGTAGTGGGAATCGAGTAACGAAGAAAGCATTTGACTAAAATCTTTGACTGTCTTCTGTTTTCTCCCTCATCTTCACGTAACTTTTGGTCTCTTCTAGGTGCTTTGTACATTGAGTCTAGAAAAACTCTGGTCATGCCAAAAGAGCTCTCAAGGTGCTATAAACATACGGTTTTGTTTATATCCAAAGATTTTTGGAGGATCTCGTCTTGTATGACCTACTGTCAAAATAGAAATTGTAACCACTGATGTGCCTCTTCTGAACTCCTGTTTTTTGATTTGCATTTAAGCTGAAGGTTCCTGCAATTGCATGTCATGTTTAGTATGCTGCTCTGCTATAGAGATAAGAGCCAAATAGAGATACTAATCCGTGGTGTGAGAGTCATAAAATAATCATACGAAGCTCATAATGACCCCCATTTGTCACTTTGGATACTGAATAGACTTTCTGGGTGCCAGTGTAAATCTGTGAGAAATAAGTTGAATATCATTTTGATCATCAGATGCTTAATTGAGATGAGTGCTGCTGGAATTGATACAAATGTTGTGCCCAGTCCTTTCCCAGAAATATGCTTGAGGGAGATGTGCATTGAATTCTTCTTCTGTAGGAGCCAAAAGAAATTAATTAATTCAATTCTATAGAAAGAGTGCCCAATTAAGTCTAGTACGTTGGACTCAAATTTTTTTTCTTGATATTCATATAAAAAGCCTTAAGAAGGAAAGCTATTGGCTGTTACTATGCAGGCATATTAGCATTTTTAGTGCAGTTTCAGCTGCCTACCTCTTTCAGGTTTACAGCATTTGTGTAAAACATGAAATAGAATGTTGTGGTGTTTGTGGTCTGTTTGTTGTGTTTTCCTCCTTAGCATAATTTAACTCAGTCTGAGAGACGTGTTTATCTTTTCAAAAGCCATTTTTTTTATTGTGCTGTTTTGAACTCTGAAAGCATGATGGACTGCGAGGCAAGAGTACCTAGATTAAAGTTCAGATTTTTTTGAGCTTAGGGCTACAGAACCAGTACTAGGGCAGCGTGAATAAAATCATTCAGTTTTTTGAAGACACTCCCATTTTAACATGGTTTTGAATTTTCTGTCATTGACATTTTCTCTTTAGTTTTCCTGTTCCTTAAAATTCTTTAAAAATAATTAGCATTTGGAAAAGTGAAAACCTGCAGTGGGTGAGCTAAAGATTTATTGACTTAAATTCTTTTGTCTTGCACAGCTGGTTTAAACAATGTATTTTTTATTATTAGTGGAACCCATTTTGAGTTTTGGAGCAAGTAGGAAATAAGATGTAATCTGAGCCATATACTTCTTCTGCAGAAGGTGTATCAACAGATGCTGTCAAATGTTACATTTTAATAGCCCATTCTGATATGTACTTGTGAAATTACTGATACTGTTATCAGTACAATAAGGTTTTTCGGTGAAATATAACATAGATATGGAACCATAATGTTACCTCGTTCTAGTTTCCAAACTGGACTAAATATTAATATAATTATGCTAGTCTAGTAATACCCATGGATGAAGAGGAGATGAAATGGTAGCAGGCAGGAGGAATGCTGTTGCTGTGGGAGTGGTTGAAGCACAAAGCCTTCTGGTACAGCTGAACTTTAAAAATCTACAAGGATGGTCACAGTTGCTCCTGAAGCATAGCAGCCTCTGGGGCCACACACAGGACATGTTAACCTCTCCCACATGCCAGTCAGGAAAGGTGAGGATGCATTTAAACTGTGGGCATGATGCCATTTCCTAAATTGAAATTTGTTGTTTGGTCAAGCTTAAGGCTTCTCAATGAGGTCGTCAGATACCTGGTTACAGTGAACAAAGATTTGGGTTTGAAAGTCTAACTTAAAAGTTTTCACCTCTGTAATGGTCCTCACTAGCAGGCTTGTGGGTTTTTTTTTGCAGTACTGACACCCATAATAGTGACTTCCATAAAGAGACCATTTCATGTGCACTGCTTGGTTCTCTTCCCCTGAAACACCTACCTAATGCAAAATGTGGGTTTTTCATTTTCCTACCAAAGCTTTTGTCTATGACATGAGAATTTGTCACACTTTTTTGCATGCTGTGAATTACCTAGCTTATTTATTTTGTATAATGGTTTGCATAATTATGCTTCATCAATATAAGATGTTAAACATTGTGAAATGCTATGAAAGCAATCAAGCTTTCATATATCTCTTTTAAAATGGCTAGCTTAAAACTGTAATTCACAGGTGTGGTATTCTAAACTCAATGAGCTAATTCTCTCCAATTTATGCATGCTGTTCTCCTTAGGACTAGATGAAACTCTCCTCACTTATGTGGTATCATTTGTTAATACACATTAGAAAAGAGCTGGAGATTTTGTTTCAGCATTTCCCTACTCATATACAGCTCATTTGTTTTGTTCCTGTATGTTAGTAATGATAGTTGTTTTTTTTCTAAAAAATATTTTTACTTGACGTGAGTACCACTGTTTTTCCTCCTTGGATGTGGTAGACTCTTTCTGTTTATTCTACTGAAAGCATAAGTAAAAGTTACATCAACATATAGTAATCTTTGCATATATGCATCTTGAACTGTCAGTGTGCCTTGCTCTTCATTTCCAGTGTTATTCCTTGAAATAATTGCATAGTTTCAAACTCCATATTTCCTTTAAAATATATACCCATGAATAGAAATGATGAACATAATTTTTGAGAAATTAAATATAGTAAATTGGGTGGGGTTTTATTTTCTAATAGAGAAATAAATCAGATTAAAAATAGGATTTTATGTTATTGGATTAGTTTCCTGTAAAATAATAGAAATTATTTCAGATATTCATGGGAAATCTTGAAATATTCTGATTGAATTCTAAGTCTCCAACTAAGACTATGGCCAACATAGAGCTACCTCCAAAAGTGGTTGTATGGGTTTATTTTGTTTGAAGTTATGTTGATATTTAGTGTTGATAGTAGTAATTTTAAGGTATTACTTTCAATTGATGGATGATCTATAAAAATACATTTAGGAGATGTTTCATGTGATGCTTAGAAGGCAAAGGAGGTATTTGCATGTTCTGCTTGGGTTTTTTTTTTGGTGCTTCCATTTCTGTGCTTCCAGGTCTAATGTAAATTCAATGAACTTTCTTGGTCTGAAATACCTCATGGAATAAATGAAATTTACAACTCATTATGAAATTTTGTAGAGAAAGGAATAGGCAAGTTTCATCAGGAAACATGAAAATAAGTGAGGTCGGTTTAACTGAGACTGACATGTTAATCTCAGAGTATCTGTGGTATATTAGGATGACCACTGCACTCATAATGGCTTTTATCTGTACAAAACATGGCAGTTAATGTGTTGTGCCAGCCAGTTGTATCCTGGCTTGTTTAGAAATTAAAGCTGACCCAAAGTAAAATGTATCTGCCATTTTCTAAAAACTACTCATTTTGCAAAAGTTAGTTCTTACTTGTTTTTTAAATTCATCTTGGAAGTGAACTTTGATCTATTCAATTAATCCACACTCTGCTTATGTAGAGTACCTAAAGCCCACTACTGCAAAGTTTCTCAGTCAAGTGGCTTAGCTTTCAGCTGTGGAAGGATGCAGACCGTTACTCCCTCCCCTTCCAGCATGTTTTAATTTTGCTGTTCCTTTGAATAATTCTGCTTTATTCTAGTGGTTTTAGTCTCTAGGGAGAGACTATGCAACAGAAGAAATGAGCCCATAGAATGAAGATCAGAATTCAGGAATTCCTGTCTAAAGAAATTGATACCTTGCTTGTTCAGTTATAGTTAAAAAAACATCTTGAACATCTTGATGCTCTAATATTTCTGCCACAACCCAATGAAAAGTGAAACAGCATGTGGAAGGCTGTATACCCACTAGTACTAAGTGATTTGGGAAAGGGAGGAATAAAAACTCCAATGTTGCCTGCAGCGAATGAATGCAGACTGGAAAAAAAAAAAAAAATAAAAGCACTAGGCAGCTTTCTGATTGTTGGCCTTTCTGTGTGGATTGGAGAGCATTTCTTCCCTTGACTCCTTCAGGCTTACTAAAGCTTTAGGTGGTCCGGTTGCTTCGGAGATTCTTGACTGCCCTAAAAAGAGCTGGCTGGGACTGGTGCTGGGAAGTCAGCCCAGGCTGTGCAGCCAAGAAAGGAAGGAAGGTCACACAGAGGGAAAACATGTGAGGAGTCTGAGGACCCGTTCACCTGCTAGAGGAAGATGATGTAAGATAGACTTCTGTTACTGCGCACAACGTTGCAGGTTATTCCTTTGAGGGGAGGTACCTTATGTGTATGGACTGGAAGGCAGCAGAAGCAGCACAGCTTTTGTAGGCTGTTGGTGCTTGCTGGGAAGGGGCAGAACAGCATTTGTTCCTTGCTTCTAATATAAAATGAGTAAACAGTCCCAGAAGCAAAGAATGGAAGTTGGGAATGTGCTCATCACTTTATTGCACTAACTACATTACCAATAAAGCACATGCTAAATGGATTAAGAAAAGGATGTCATCTGAAAAGTGGCTCTTCAAAAAGAACCCTCTGTCTCTTCAGAGCCTGAAATAATTTTTGTTAATGATCTAGAAACAAAGATGAAATCATTGACAATTATGCTGTCTACACATTTTATCAAAACAGTAAACAGCTATGATGGTGAAATCAAAGGAGTTTCACAGTTGAAGCAGCCAGTTTTTAAAACTAAGGAAAACAGACAGACCCCAGTCATAAGACAGGGAATCACAGTCTGAAACATTTGGACTATCAAAGGGCCCTTGTCCCCTAGGTGGTGCTATAGAAAATAAAAGATTGTGATATTTATATATTGAATTTATATATATATGTATGTATGAGAATATTCATATATATATGGGCATATATGTACACATGAGTGTTTGTGTATATATATGTAAAAAGCATAGTTGAGATTGGTGAGGCTGACTATATGAATGACACTATATGAATTGAAAACAAGTTTTAAGGAATGGGAAGGGAAACATTGAGAAGAGCAAATGTTCAAGAACTTAGGATAAATGTCTCTGGAAAAAACCATAAACAAAGCAAAACAGACAAAAAACCAAAGCAAAACTTCCTAACTAAGTTTGCTAACACAGTCAAAAATTGGAAGTTAACACAATAATGGCACAGAGGAATTTTGAAAACAAAAGCCTAGTATGAAAGCATTTTCCTCTCTACTGCATTCATTTAGATGCAGGACGACTGAGAGCAAGGTCCAGATTTTATCCTTAGAAGAGACAATTTACCAGAATTAGTTGAGGTTCTCCAACCCCCAGCACTCCATCACACCTCTGTGCTATGCTGACAAGACTCTCTGGCAAGCTGGCACTAGCAGACCTAAATACAATGGATTAAATGGCTGAAGTGAGATTTGCAACATACAGGAGATCAGAAAAAAAAAATCTTTTTGTTTAGATATAATATCTTCTGATCTTAAATTTGATTAAATGCTGTTATACTTTAAAGGACTGTTCTTGATATTTTACAGAGAAATTGAATATTGGCTGCTGTTGTACAGAAGAGAGGTAATGTTTCTAAAAGATTAGATTCAGACTAGATTTTAGAAGTTTGTTTTTTTTACAGTGAGGGTGGTAAAACACTGGAACAGGTCTCCTGGAGAGGTGATAAGATGCCACACCCCTGGAAATACTCAAGGTCAGGTCAGATGGGCTCTGAGCAACCTGGTATTCCATCTAGCTGAAAATGTACCTGTTCCTTGGAGGGGGCTGGAATATATGACCTTTCAAGCACAATATATGACTATTCCAGCCCAAATTATTCTATGATTAATTTGTCCATAGAGGAATTGTGTGATTGTCTTGCTAATGTGGTGGTTTTGGTTAAAATAGGGTTCAGTTGCATTAATTGGTTAGCATCCCTACTGGACACTTCTCTTAGTGCCTCCAGTATCTCTGTCTGATCACAGACCATTGACGTTCTGGTTATGTCCTCATGACACATGGATTTCCTTAATCTTCTAGAACAAGTATTATTATTACCTCAAAATAAAATGGCAAGAAAGGAGACGCTCTTCTAGAAGACTTTTATTGAAGTCTGACTCTTTCTTTTGCCTTGGTTTTATATCTTGAAAATGATAAAAAATCCTTGTCTTTGAGCACTTTTTAAAAAAGTTTTAAGAAAGGGTAAAAATTGGCATTTTTTGCCTTAGCATAGTCTCTGTATTGAGATGTTTCTAAAAAGTGATATTAAGGGCATTTAATATATTTAAGTTTTTTGAGCACTGTTAGTTAAAGGGGACTGCCTAGTATTTCTTTGAAGTAATACATTCTTGTGGAAATAAAGCTCTCAGAGTTTACTTAGCAGTGTATTTTGGTTTTGTGTTGAAGCTCTAACTTCAGCTATTAGAGCAGAAATCTGGAAAGCTCTATTTAAAGCAGGGATTTTTTTTTTAATAAAAAGCAAAACTAATAAAATGCATCATGCCAAATCTGTGTGTCTCCTTGTTCCTGCTTTAACAAATTAGGTAGTGGAAATAGCTCTTCATAACATTTAGTTTCTCATCTAATGGTAAAACAAAGGAAGCCCTAGTGAAGATCCTAGTTTCAATTTTTATTGTTATGGCTCAGAAGAATTGAAGATAATGACACATTAGCCTCGGTATGCTAGTTGTTTTGGAGGAAACAATGAGAGGATAATTCTTTGATCTTGCACTAATAACCAGAAGATGTTTAAATTACAGTTTCCTTCCATGAAACAATGATTAATTGGTGTGTTAATGATTTCTATTCACTTAAAGAAGATTAAGTCAAAAAATTCCCCTGTGTTTAAAGACCAGAAAAATATTTTAAAAGTTTAATGAGAGTTAATTAAAAATGCTGATTTTTCAGTTGCTTCTGATACTACATCAGCAATAAACTACTTACCTAAAGAATCTTTCACTAAGGTTAGTTATATGGTAGTTGTTTTTGTTGTTTTTCTTGGTTAAAATTTCCCAATCCACTACTGTTGCTTCTTATCACGACAACCCTAAAAGGGAGCAGGATAGTGGAGAGAGATCTCTTTTGGTCTGTACCCAGAAATTATGCTGTTTTTCCCCTGCTGCACCAAATGCTGTGAGGGACTCTTCATTCAACTCTGAGAAGAGGGGAATGGCCACTTCCTTACAATTTGTCTAATGAAAAAGATGGTGTTCTTGAAGAAGAAGACCTGTTTTCTTTACTTTCATCAGTTCCCATTCAATATCTCTGAATAGATGGGTGGCTCTTGAGCAGTTGAAAATGTCAAAAAGCAGCTAAGTCTCAGCTTTTTCTCCACTATATCTGAAAAGTAACTTAAAAGAAAAGTAAAGAATACAAAATTAATTCAGGTAATGTTAACTCAGCAGCTGTTTTTGATCTGTTAGTATGCTAGAAATCCTGTTAAAATAAAGGAAATCATATTCAGGCTGTTAACTTCTATCACTGATGATGCAGTAGTATTATTAGTACTCTTTATACTCTCACCTTGTGGAAGGAAGGAAGGAAGATAAAGGGAATGTAAGGCCTGTGTGCTGGTGTGTACCTTATGGTTTGCTCAATCGTTATGCTATTAATCACTGTGCCATTAATCTCTGTGGGAGTTTTGTTTCTAGTCCAGGAAACAGTGTTCCATAGGATTCTAAAATTTATCTTTTTTTTTTTTTTTTTTCCTTTTTGACCTCACATGCAGTGCATTTCCTGAGGTCAGTATGCATGTGAACAAAAAGTTATTTTTGCATTATTTTCTGTTCAACGGTTCAATCATTATCTGCTGATCCCTATCTTAGGCCTACTTTGTGCTTTTTATCTTGATGTTTGACTTTCTGACTGTCTGTAACATGATTTTCTTTAAGTTCTTTGTGCCTGGTGAAATGCTGAGAAAAATCATTGTATTAGGGATTTGTGTGATAGTCAAGGTAAAGCATCAAAATCTCAGAATTTTCTCTCAAGGATGCTTTGTCGTTCCAAGGAAAAACTGCTTTCAAACAAAAAGTTTCCACTTGACTTTTGTGCAAGTGCTTTGAACAGCAGGATACTCCAACCTCCCAAACATTTGTTTCTCCAGTGAAATTCTTAGTCAAGTACAGATAGCTGGGCTCTGTCTCAGGAGGTCTTCTAAGTATTTGTGGCTTCAGAATCTTTAGGTCTGTGGTGCAGCTTTTATCAACCTTTTTTCCCCCTGTTATTTTGTACTCCTGCTGTTGGCTGCCGGTCATTTCTTTATATCTCCTCTGTAGACAGTTAAAAAATCACAAAAAATTAAGGAACAAAACATTTTTGGCCTGACTGTTATGCTGTCACTTATCTATGCGGGCATCCAGTCATTTAAAAAGGGAAAAATAAGGGCAACTTACTCCTTCCTTCTTAGAATAAAAGCTTTTGATATATTGACAGTGGGATGGGTTGGGATCTGGGAGACTGGGTGCTCTTGTCTGTCCTCTGTGAACTGAGCTTGATTGTTCTGGGCAGCTTACAATCCCTGTTGATCAAAACCTCCGGTCTCATTTTTAATGTTGATGTAACAAGCATTTTGTATATACTTAACTGATGCTATACTCAATCATTTAAATGATTGTTTGAAACAGGCATCAAATCTCAGCTGTTTAGCATGCTTTGATCTCATAAAACTTCTGGCATGAATGTGCCAAATACCTATTCAGTGGTATCTGTGTTAGCATCTGACTTCCTTAGTAGGGCAGAGTTTTGCTTAAAAGATGAACTACAGGAACTACAGTGTTGGACCTGCCATTGTGCTGTGGCCATACAGTATTACCAGCAGTGGCACAGAAAAGTGTGGGCAGGAAGGATGTCAAGGAAAACAATAAAGCCCATGTCAGCTGTGAGCATCCTCTGTAGTCCATGGCACAGCCAGCTGTGTGTTCCTCTTTTTAGCTTCTCCATTGCTGCTGGAGGAAGAGAGAAATCTTGAAGTTGTGTTCATATCAGCCTGATCCAGGCCATGAACAGGATAGTGAGGAATGGGTCTAAGTTGGGAAAACTGTAAAAGCAAAAGCAGTTCTCCTGACCCTGTGCATGACACATTTTGTTATCAGAACTTTTTGAACGTCTACCTCTTTGTGCTACTTGCTGTATTAAAGGATTCATGGTAATAGTAACATACTGTAAAAAATGGAAGATTCTATTTATGAAACAGATTAGTAGTGAAGTTTAGTAAAATAAAAGTAGTTTTTTAAACTTCATTTTTATGTCTTATTACCTTAGTGCTTTCTGCCATATGCTGCTGAGTAAAGATAAATAGAATTACTGAAAGGGAAAATGTGCTGGAAAGTTGTGCTTATTTGTGGGGGTTTTTTTGCTTGTTTTGTTAAGAAAATTTGCTTATTTGTTAAGAAAATAACTGTTTGCTAGGGTGCAATTAGAAAAAGAAAAAAATAAATCAGGTGTCAGTTTATTAAAGAAATATGAGCAATGTAGCACTCAAAATATTGAGACCTGTTTAGTTTTATTAAAATGGGTTAAAAAAATGGGATTTCAAAGCATTTAGTAATACCTGTACTTGATTCTATCTGAGAACCATTCTATAAAAAATGAAAATACAACTTTCCATTTTGGGGGAATAATACAGTAAGAATATTTTAGATTTTTGACAACAAGAATAAATTCTGTCATTAAAATAATGGCATTATTTAACTTTCAATGCCATTTAACTTTTCATGCATAGCATCTAACCTAAGGAAACAAACTAAAGCATCTAACAAAAAGAAACAAACTAAAGCATCTAACAAAAAGAAAGAAAGGCAAAAAGGCAAATGAAGAAGTCTTCAGAGGAATCTCCAAAATGCACACACTTTGCCTGGCATGAGCAGTGTGAAGCATGGGGCAGAGAGAGGCCCACTACTGGCATAGGTGTCACTTTTGCTTTGGACAGGGAGACTGGATTTGTAGAACGGTTATGCTTCTCACAAAACTGAGCAGAAAAGAACATAACATACCTAAAAAAAGAAATGTAAGTACACATATCCTGGAAAGTGATTTGTTTAATAAACTATAACATCCCCTAGTTGGAATAATTTCCTTGAACGTGATGGAACATGGGTGTTGCTTATATACTTGACACCAAAACATGATTTTTTTGATAGCCAAAGTTGAAGCAGCTGAACAAAAGTATTTTCATGTAAGCGTAAGTTAGGTGCTCTAGTAGCCTAACTGAAATCCATATCCTTGAAGGCTGAAAGCAGCTGAAGTGCAATTCTTCAGAGCCCATCAGGAACCTTCTTAGTCGTTCATCTGTTTCCTGGTGACATTTGATTGTGTAAGTAGAGATGTTTTATATAAAAGTGAAGTTAAAATGAAATGGAACAAAAATGACAGAAGGACATTGCACCACAGAGAAAAATAAACCAGTAAATATACAGTGGATTAAAACTGCATTAGTTAAACCTTCATAGCTACAAATAATAAGCACAAATGGTGAAAGAGAAGGCCAGTAAACCTTAGAAGGGATGGGGGATGAAAAGTCAACCAAGCAGAAAAAGTATTTAATAACTTCAGCTTTACTGTAAAGGTGAATGTGAATGCTGTAGCAGGGGTGCTAAAGCATTCAGAAGAGTTCCACATAAGGTCACTGTTTGGTTTTTTTTTTTTTTTTCCCTTGGACCTGATGTTTTCTAAAGTTGGACCCTACTGTGATGCTGTGGTGAGGCTGTAGGCTGTGTCACCAGCAGCATGCAGGGAGCCTTTCCCTCCTTCCTTCGGTTCCTGGCCTGTGTGTGTTGGTTTGACAGCAGCACTGTGGGCTCGTCCCAGGGGGTCCATAGTGGCATTTTACTCTGGCAGCACCTAGTAAAAGTGCAGTCTGACACTTGTGATTGTAGGTCACCAAGCTACCAATGCAATTGCTGTCACAAACAATGTGCACGTAAGCTCTGTGGTAAAGGCTGAGGTTCAGCTCCAGTGGTGTGAATTGCAGAAGTACCAGTCATATAAAACTGAGAATACTCTTACACAACAGCTGGAAGCTTTGCCATATTGTCAGACTTTCACAAATGAGGTTAAGTTGATTAAAATATCCAAATGCTTGTTGTTATGACCTAAGCATCCATTATTTTCCTATTGATGATAATTCAGAATGCTTAACATTGATCTTATTTTTAGCCTTGTTAAAGGAAAGGGAAATAAAGTTTTTTGACCTCAGTTTGTGCATGTTAACTTTTGAGGCTTCTGTAAATCTCTCTAGCTTTTTAATGTATGTGCATGTTTTGCTTTCCAAACAAAATCACATAATCAAGAAGTTGCTTAAAAGAGACTCCAGTGTGTGTCAACAACTTCTAGGGTTTTTTTGTTTGACACATTACTTGTATTTACTATTGATTTTAAAACTACTTTGAAAGATATGGATTAATTCATTAGTATTGGCGATTTCTCCTCCCCAAACCTTTCAAGCCAGTCATCCATCCTGGCTAGAATGAGGAACTTTATTTTCTGCTTGGTCTTCTGATCTGATTGAGCAGCTGACAGAGTAACAGTGTTGATTAAACACACAATTTGGTGTTTATAAAATAGGTCTTGCTAGACTTTTTTTTGTAGGGCCAAAACCCTGGCTTAAATACTTTGCCTTAAGGGGTTACTGTAGTTCATCTGAGCTTCATTTGCAAGGAACTGAAGTCATGGATGTGGTTGATGATTGTTGGTTACCTGACGTGCAGCATCTGCGTAAGTCACAAGAAGGCAAATTTATGTCAGAGGTCTTTTGAATCACTATCCAAACACATCTGACTGCAAATATTTTTTTTTCAACTGTGCCACACAGTGTTTCTACCCTGGAGAGCATGTTGATTCCCTGAATTACTGATCTTGAATAATTAGAATATAAAGCCTTGTGTACTTGATTCAAATAGTTGGAACGGCTTTTGTCTCTAAAGAAAGTCTTGTTTAAGATTAAACTTTTTTAATCTTTAAAAGTTATTCTTAGCTTAAAATGCTTCTTTTTGAGAATAAGTATAATCTTACACTATATACAGATGGGTGTTTACAGGTGATTTCCCAAATTTAATTCAAATCAGCTCTAATTAAGATATTCAGTGAAAAGATTTGAATTCTGGCATGTTTATAGCATGCAGGCAACAGATTGGTTCTTGGGAATAGGTAGTTCTTTGTGTTATAAGTAATGATTGCAGCTTTTTGTATTTTTCAAACTGTGAAGCCAAAATGAAAAACAAAACATCCTAAAACTAAAACCTGTCCATTCTACACCATCATGGAAACCATTGAAATTTTGAGAGGAAGATTTCCATGGTCAGGAGTAAGCAAGTGTTTGGTAGAACTCTGGAGAGCTTATCTATGGGAGAAGGGGGAACCTTGGTACCCATCCTTGCCTGAGGGGCCCTGATGGATTGTTAAGCAATTCCTCTGGTCAGGGAGCTGTTGCTTGAGGCGCAGTGGATGTGGTATCACCTTACCACCTCGCTTCTCCCACAGCTTCTCTGGTTTTTGTTAATTAAAAGAAACATGTAAATGCTTGTAGGGTAGGGGAGGGCTCAGTTTGGTGGATAGTTTGAAGATTTGTGAGGAGTTGAGTCTGTTGTTGCTTTATAATTATTGGACCACTGAGGACATTATGGAATAAGAGGTTGGGCATTTAAGGATGTTTGTGAAAACCTAAATCCCGTAGAGTATCAGGGACTCAGCTGGATATTTGAAGGCTTCTGCTTTCTACATAGATGCCTGAATTTCTAACCTACATCAAAGGACAGAGGATAAAAATCTGTCCTAAAAGACAGGGAAAAAAGATTGTTTTAATCATTTTACTTAAACCACATATTCCCTGTAGATGAACTCTAATGCAAACCAATATATTATGACATTTAAAGTGTGCTTCAGGGTGAAATAATCATGCTTATTTCAGTAAAAAGATATAATGGGTTACAGAAGTCTGAGGTAATAACTCTGTATAAAGTTGCTAAGGACTTCTTACACTTGCAGTGTCTGTCCTTAATGCCCAGTTCCATTTAACTGTAGATAAAATTAACTGAGGGTAAAAAAGAAGTCAGCAAAACTTACTATAGTAGTTATTTTTCATACATAATTAATGAAAACAAAAATTCAAGCTCTGAGAGGCAGAAAAACATTCCAATATTTAATAACAGTTCAGATTATATAGTCTCTTAAGAAAGTAAAATAAAAGCAGTAATTCTCTAACCTGAGGAATAGGGCTTAATTCACCATGACTTTTGCTTTGTGGATCTGTGCATTAAAATTAATAAGTAATCACCTAAATAAAAAATAATAATTCCTATTAAGAATAGTTTTAGTTAAATATGAGGATACTGACTTTCTTTACAAGAGTCATAGGAAGGTGGCAGCATGTAATTGAAAATTTTGTAGTTAACACTGAAACTATGGATAGAATTTTTCATATATGATGTATTCAGATCACTAAGAACTTTAATAAAGCGTCAATTTGGAAAAGGATAAAGTGTTTTAAAGCACAGTTAAATTTTTTGACATAAAATTTTCAAAGTATGTAGTGTGTATGAGCAGTTTATAAATAAAGCTATTGAAAATAAGTGCATTTTATGGAGCACTTTAATTTTTTTCAGTGTTTTGGTTTGGTTGGTTATTCCAAATGAACCCACACTCATGCTTCAAAAACTGTGAGAAAAAATATCTTTTGATATTAAATGCCAGCAAAGTGGATATGAATTGTGTGTAGCATTTCAATTCCAATAAAGCAGCATTCTGTGGTGGGTAATTGTTTAGTTGTAGTTTTTTCCAACTAGCTGTAGTATGCAATGGCTTATTGATGCACTTTTTATTTGTGTATATTTTATTTTGTATGGCATATTTCTGTTTCATCTTAGGACTTTTATAAAGATTAAGCTTTATAGAGAGAGAGCCCCTTTCTGAAGGTCTTATCCCCATTAGACAGGAAGGTAAGCAAATACAGAGGAAGGTTAATTAAATTGCCCTGCTGCAGTATGTGAGTATTGGAGCTAGAACTACAATTTGGGAATGATCATTCCCAAGTCAGTACCTTAATCTAATATAGCACAGGAGTCTTTCCTCTGGTTCTGTAAACACAGAAAAAAAGAAGGGCAGAAAACACAAAGCTAATACAAAATCTAAAGTATGGCTTTGAATCCTGTTAAGACTATGTTTTCCTGTTATTTCTGTTTCCAGTAACAGCCTTCTTCCCTTCATGCTGTAGCAGGTAAGATAAGTGGGACCAACGGGAATAGGAACCTTGCTGTTCATTTTAGGGACCAGAGTTTTAGTTGATCTCATATCATGGCTATATTTTCTTATGTATTTGAATAAGGGACAAGGCATACATTTTTAAGGGACTTTAAAAGCTCATCCTGGTGATGAAGACCACTTTAAAACCATCTGTGTAATTAACGAACAAGATTTGTTCATTACATTGCCTTGTATTCTTGGCAATGGCTTTGTGGTCTTGACTGTTTAAACAAAGTATATATGGTCACTTTTGTGATAAAAGCAAACCCTTGACACTCTGAAAAGCTGTACGAGTGATCTGTCACGGGTATGGGTGGTTCCCTTCCACCAAACTAGTCTAAGTGTTTGTTACAGCTTTACTCCTGTTTGGTGCTCTTGTTTCACTTAAACAAGAATTGACAGTTGAGATCTGGTCACAAAACATTTTGCGTAGATTCTCTGATTGTGGAAGAATTACTTAGTTTTAGCCTTTACTTTTTACTTGTGTTTCTGTGAATCACTTGGTTAGGTGATCTTGGAAAGATACACTTTTTCCACCTTCCACTACAGTGGAAATTGAGGTAGGCAGTGCTGAAATGTGGCTCATTTAATGCCAAACCCCTGGCAAGGAGAAAAGGGGAGCACAGCAGGGAGGGTGGCTTTGATCCTTCCCAGAAAGGAATCATCATGGGTGTACTATAATAGCAGCACCAGCCACAGGTGCTGTGCTCTCTTTCACAGACCCTGTTTAAAGCAGCCTTTGGGCTTTCAGGGAGGAAAGGAACAGCTTGTTAGTGGTTGAGAAAGGATGTGCTCAATATTCTGCTTTTCCCCTCTGTTCTTGGAGTGTTGATGAGAAGCAAGGCTATGGATATATTGCAGCCTTGGCAGTAGTTATCACTTTGTAGTTCTGTGTTTCAGCTGTTCGTTATTACCACAAATATGTTTATGGGAAATTTAAGACTTTTATGTGCTAGTGAAGCAGCAAAAATTCCTTAGTTCAGGAGGGTTTTTTTTTAAGAAGAAGCATTTTCCTATCAAAGTAAATGCCCAACTCCTGTCCTAGTTTTTTGTGATTTTTTCAGGTTAGTGTACCTTGGTGTTAAACTGCTCATCAAAAAATGATTTACCACAGCATCTGTAAAATATTCTGATGAACTTGGCAAATACCTGATAGTTTAGGTCCATGTCCAGATACTGGGTTCTATCCCCAAAATAGTTTCATGATAAGTGGATGAAAACAACTGGCAGGTAAGCATGAGAAAAAAGAAAAAGAAAAAAAAAAAAAAAAAAAAAAATTGACTTTTTTTTATTTTTGAGAAGTGTCTTTTCAGTAGTTTTCTTTTCTGAAAGGTGTTGCTAGAGCTCCTATTGTGGAGAAACTTGCTTACTTGGGACTGTAATTTTAATGCAGGATCAAAATGTCTGTACTTTTTTCTTGCTGAAACTTTTGGAAATAGTACAAAAGTACTACTGCTTTGTTATTTCTCTAAAAAGCTGGAATATGCAGCACAGTCCAAAGGGATTTGTGTGGGTATGACAAAGTAGGCTAACTTGTCTACATGAGAAGTAATATCCAGGGCTCCTTGCCTTGCCTCCTAAGGAAAATATCTTTTTTATACAAACATGGTGACTGTGTAGTAGGGAATGTTTTTCGACACTGACAAGCTCAGGATCTAATTTATTCCATGTCAGCGTGTTGGTCTATATCTGTAATTAGCCTTTAGTCACAGTGTCTCTTGCAAGTTTGACTGTTTTTGCCAAAGATTGAAATACTATACTGTTAAGAATTTTTTTCTATTTTTCATGCCTGTGTGCTAACATTAAAGGTGGAATATTCATTTTTAAGGATACAGAAATACAAACATGTATTGAGATGCTATGAAACACGCTGTGAAATATTAACTTTTAAAATCAGTTTATTAGGACTCCCCAGATTATTCCTAATGAGTGTTGAGCTGTTTTTGATGGGCTGTGGTGAAGCTGGGCTACCACGTGAGACCAAAGCCATGAGGGGCTTTTGCTACCTTATGGGACTGGTAGCTTCTTCTTTGTGTAATGGTCAGCTCTGGTCTTGGCTGTACTTCTATGGGTTTTGAGAAGCTTAAAGTAAAGGATTGCTATGACAATTCCTTAATATCCTGTGAAATGAGTGGTATTTACCTGCACTGAAGGATGTGGGGAAGGAAACTTGATTGTTCCCTACAAACCCTTTCTGGACTAAAGGCAAGCACTAGCATTGTCTGACCTGGGCACTGCAAGCTGAAGTCAGCACCAGATTTACCAGATTTACATTTTCCTTTCTGTAGCAGCTGGTGAACTTTTTTCTGGTTCAAAGTTGCCCAGAGGAATTTAGAGTTTCATGTAATTCCTTTACTCTTAAGCTCAATAGGGCCTAGCCATTTTTCTATAACTCCAGGGCTCACATTCATGATTGAAGTAAACTTTTCCTTTGCCTCTGTTTTTCTCTCACACTGATTCCACTGTCCAGTGTAAATGTGTTCAATGGGTGAGGAGAGAGCTGTACTGAGAAATGTAGGGATCATTTGTGTCCTGGACTGTTTCTCCCCAAAAGAAAAAAAAACAAAGCAATCTGTCCTGTACATACTGTACAACAGAGAGAGACAGGATTCAGGATTGGTGATACAACTATCTTTAAGTTGTTGGTCAGCACTTTCCATAAATACACTGTAAAATTAGGGGGAGTGTATTTGTTTCCTGTTTATGAGAAAGAGGTTACTAACAACTTGCTATTTTTGTCTGATCCTTGACTAAAATTTTGCAGTTCTGTGAAGAAATACATTGTGGGGAAAAAATATTAATGGATAACTCCAAAACAAACCTGTCTGACTCTAAACAATGGGCTGCATGCAGTAGCCAGGCATGCACAAACCATATGTTCCTTCTGCATAAAAGAAGTTCTATACTGCTTTCAAGGTGGATATCTTTTTTTTTTGAGAATAAAAGTTGCTTACAAAATAAGACAAATATGAACAAGATCCTTGATTCTGTTACGCTATTTGTGAAGTAACATTTGGAAGGTATGATGCTGTGCAGTTAAAACATGGCTTGAGAAAAGATGTGAATGAGGGGGAAGATTTAATTTCTTTCTGAAAACGCCCAGCAGGAGAAAGCTGGGACACTGATCTTGCCTGCAGTTATCTGTCTTGTCCTCGGACTCAGCCCTGCTTGCAAACTGCTGCAGGATGTCTGGGCAGAGGGGAGAGTCTGGGGCAAGGTGAGACCCAGGAGGCAGATGGTCCCTTTCTCCTTTTGCCCACCTCTACTGCAAACATGATCTTTACTAGCCAAACATTGCCATGACTTTGATTAGTTGACTGTGTCTTCTATAACTAAAGAGTGATGGAGTTACTCTCCACTGTTTGGACAACCTGTTTTCTCCCCACCTACCCCAGGCTGCTATCAGTGGTGTCATAATCTCCTGGAACTGCCTTCAGGCACATCCGGGGTAGAATGAATTCAGCTTGGTGAGGAGGAAAGGCCTTGAAAAGCCCGGTCAAGCCAAATGGGAAGGGTGGGAGTCAGGGAAAAACCAACATGAGCCTCTGCCTGGCTCTGTGTCGGTTGTTCTTGGTCTTGAGGGCTAGAAATTGGGAAATAGTACCTAAAGTTGAAGGGTTTGGGCATTTTATTCCCTCCAGGATCTGTTGGACTGTAGCAGTCACTCTGGTTCCTGAGGAAAATCTCCCTTGTGGCTGACTGAGCCTGTCTGTAAAGGCTGACCCATCCCCTTGTTGGGAGCTGGTGTGCCTGTATGAGCAGAGCAGGGCTGTGTTCATCAGTGATCTCACCCAAGGTGTGTTTGCTAAGCAGGCTGGGCATGGCAGGTGGTTGGTGTTCCTCTCCTGCCCGTGACACCCAGCAGCAGATGGCAGGGCTTGACACCTTGGATGCCCAGCTCCAGCCCTGCCCCAATGGCTCAGCCTTCCCAGCCCCCAGGCAGCGTGTATGCAGCAGCAGCAGCTGCCTTTCCTGCTGGGATGGCTTGAAGCTGCAGAACATTGCTGTTTGCTTCTTTGCTGCTGCCTTGGTGCTCTGAACCGGGCCTGGCCACGGTGGGCTTTTCTCTGACATGTGCAGGAGAAAGCCCAACAGTGCAGGAGAAAATCCTCTGAGATGCAAGTGCTTCCAGAAGTGGGACAAAAACCCAAAAACCTCAATAGTTTTGAATTATCTTTGTCCTGGATAGTATTCACCCCTGCCATTGCTCTGTGTCTTCAAGCCATTGTATGTCTGGCAGCTCTCCCCACATGTTGGAGCAGAGGTTATGGAGCATTATTTTACAGGAAGCAGGGTGAACTTAAAATGGGCTCTGCAGCTCTTTTGTTTAAGAGCTGAAGTCTGATGTGTCTGAATAATAATTCCCAAGAAGAATTCCTGTGTACTTGAATGGAAAAGAGCTGGGTAGCTTTTTTTTCTCTTCTCACATTTTAATCCCATTGGCCATGAGCTTTTTCTAGCTCCCTTTTTTCCTCTATTTTCTTTCTCCTGTTTTTTTCTTCTGCATACTTACAGCAATACTACTTAAAAAATAAATTAATGGTTGCAGAGCCTGTGCAGGTGCACAAGCCTGCCCGTGAGATGAGGAACAAGCAACAGTGTATCCTTATGCCTTCTCTTCTGTGGCTTTATTTTTTTTTTCTTTTTCTTTTTTTCCCCTCATTCTCTCTTTTATCAGTTTAATCTGTACTGTTGGGTGTTTCCAAAGAGTTGTGATAATATACCTCTTATTTTGAAGGAAGGAAGAAATACTTTTTCCTTCAGTTGTGTATCAAGAACTTATGCACAAGTATCTGCTAATTTTGGAGGCCTAGACGCCAAAATTCAGGATTTCAAGGTGCCAAGGGAGTCACTGATTACAATAATTATGCAGTCATTATTGTACCAGCTGTTCCAATATCCTGAATTCTTGGAGCCAATTTAATGTCAGGTTGCACTATCAATTCTGTTACTTCTTATCTGAGAATTTAGCTTGTTTGATTTTCTTAAAAAAAAAAAATTAAAAAAAAAAAAATCACAAATTGAGCTGCTGTAGGCTGGAAGGTTTCTTCAGTGACTCTTCCATCATTCCAGTTTTAGAAATGAGGACCCGAAGCAGAAAATGGTGAACATCCACAATCTTTGGAGTTCGAATGCCTGAGTACCTTGGTGCTTCTAGTGCTGATACTTTCCATGGGCTTTAAATAAAGTTCATAATTTACCTGCTATTGAGTGCTGTAAGTGTCCAAAAATTTAACAACATAAGGTTTTCAGGCATTCTTTTTCTAATATGTAGAACACAACAGTGTCAGAATCAAACTGTAGAATACCTGAATATACACTGAGCATTATTGTTTTCTAGGTTTTGAATATAAATAAAACTATTTTTCTACTACCACATCCTATATGAATTTAGTTAAAAATTTACAGCTACTCAGTGTTCTCAGTCTCACTCAGAATTAGAATTAAATTGAAACTTCGGAATACTAATTTTTTAAGTAATTAGACTATTAGTATAGGTAAACTATTACTTTTTATAACTGAATCTAATTCTAGTAGCTAAAACTAAAAAGTAAAGAGCTAAGTGTCTCTAAGGTTTGAAACAGATCAGTGTTGCTACTTTGCATTGGATTTTAACACAAGAGTTCTGTTTATTTTGTTACCATAGAAGTATAAACTGAAAGGTAGCAATGATGACTTTGTGTAATATGTTATATTAAATAAACTTGCCCTGTTAGCACCGCATGCAAAGCTTTATTTACATTGCAGTAAACTGTTTTCTGCTGCACTTACAATTCTGCTAAACAGATAAATTAAGGGATCTCATTACAGTGTAATTTACTTTCTCCCTACAAACTGAAAAAGCGTTAATATTTTTAAACTTATTTGCCTGGAGTGCTTACATGAAATTTTCTGTTGGGCACCATCAAATACACCATCAGAGAATGGAAATAGATGAAAATCAGTCTTATCTTCTATTTCCTATACTTAAAGGATGGGCAAATATTAAATATTTTGTTTAGAATTCATTGTTCTTTCAAACAGTGTTGAATAACCCTTTAAAATATATTCCTGCCCTGCAATAACAGATGAGCAGCCACCAAATTAAATAAATTAAAAGATCTGGTACAGTCAGACATAAAGCTTTGACTGTTTGATCTTTTATGTATACAAACTTACTCTTCCAGAAATCAGTGAGCTTATGCTTCAGGTTAGGTTGAGCTGAACAGGTGCAGCTGAGTGAATGACTTGGCCTTATCTATGTGGTGATAGATAAGCTGTGAAGGAAACACTGAACCTGAACTTCCAGTCTCAGGATAATTTGTAGGGCTGGTAAACTAGGAGGTGAGGGCAGGGAAGAAGTATTTCTGTTTACATAAAGAAGCAGATGTTGTCTGCACTCCAGGTACAAATGCTGCCAAATGTCATAGTCCAGCCTTTTTACACAATATTTTTGTTAAGGTGCATACTTCTGACATGATGCAGATAGAACTCCTTCTGTTAACGCTGCTCCTTTAAAAAAGTGTCAAGTAAGATTTCATTTCATATAGAGATGGTACAATTAGTTTGAAATACCTCTTTCCACTAAAGGCTGTTTGACAAAATACAGGGTAGCCTATTCTGTTGGTAAACTTTGTCAATTTTGGTTGCTCAGCTTGATGCAGGTTTTATTCATTAGGAGCTTTCAGTCTGGCTCTTGGAAGAAGAAGGATGCACCTCTTGCAAAAACATCTGACTCCCTGTCCAGGACACCATATGGCAAAGTGTCCTCCATGAGGGCACAAGCCATCCAGCAATATGAGCCATCAAGTTCAACATAATTTGAAGTTACAAACTCTCTAAAACATTTAGAGGATTTTAGTTATTTATCTGAAAAAGTTTTCATGTAACTAATGCAGCCCTTTTATTTGCAGAAGCTCCCTCATTTGCAGTCAGTGGTACCTACCTGACTTCCACAATGGCATTAAGCATTCATTATTTTATTTTCAGAACACTTAGGAGCACAAGAGAACCCTCACCTCTGCCATGCTCAGTTGTGTGTTCTGTGGTCCACACTTAGGTTTTTGTGTTCTTCGTGGCTGGACAAGTTTCTTGGTTACAGCTTGGTTTTGTGCATATGTAGTGTGATGCTGTTGGTTCCAAGGTCCTGTGAGCTGTTGTCTGTTTCCAAAAAATTTCTTCCAGGACTGAGGTTTGGCTAAAGGCTTGTTGAACACAGCAGGTGGTGGGACTAGTTCACATGGAAACTAAGTACTGGCATTTGGAAAAACTCTAGGTATTACTATAGTTTTAAATAATTGGGCAGTGAGAGCTGCTGCTCGTAGCCTTGAGCAGATCACTGTGAAAATGTTAGTCTTTATTTTGTTAACTCTTTGCTTACATTTTTCATTTTCTTATTTTTAATTTTTTTCTCTTGTACTTTTCCTTGAGCAGTTAAATGGGTGGGGCAATAAACTTCCAATCTTTGAAACTATTTTCCTCAACTCTATATTAATATTATTAATATTATATTAATATTATTATTAATATTCTAATTAATACTCAAATTCTGATCCCATGGAGTTTTTCTTTCCAGAATGAGCCTCCCATTATGTTTCAATGGAACAAAAATTTGCAAAGAATATTGAGAAATAAAAATAAACAACTTTAGAAGAAAACGTAGAAATTATTGAAACGTGCTCTAATAGTTTCGTTTCTAGTGGATCTGCTTTATCTGAAAGTCTTTTAGAAGTACATTTTTTTTGTTTTTTGCTTACTGTAGCAAAGTTTTAGTACTGTGATGTGTTTTTAAATGAAATATTTTCTCGCTTTTATAAAGGCTCGCATGTAATTAAAAATTGTAAAACAACTGACCAAAACAAAGAACCACTCGACAAATAGGGAGTAAGCAATGATGTGTAATTGAGAAAGAAACTACTTTTTAGCATCTGAGCTGGACACAATGACTTAGCTGAGAAATTACGAGGTATCTGACAGCAACTGCTGCTGATTTGAAGTTTCATTAGAAAATAGTATTATTTTGCCATGTCTGGAAAAGGTGAGCTGAAATGATTTGTGTAATGTGTCTGTAGCGCTGCAAGCTGTAATTCAAATATAAATTGTTACTACCAGACCTCTCTGTGCTTTCTCTGTCAGTAGAAAACCAAACTGAAAGCAGAATGCTTTATGCATTTATCAGATAATGCTTACAAAATGTTGTGAATCTGACAAACATAGAGGAGTAGAATACTTTGACAGACAAATTGGCTTTCTGTTATTGAACATGTCTGTCTTAGGTCTGACTCTGGACTCCTAGCAGGGCACAGAGCTGCCTGTGGTCTGGGTTGTCTCCTGAAGCCCTGTGAAGTGTCTCACTTGCCTAATCGAGGTACCTATGACTAAGAAACAGAAATGGGTCTTAAATGTTCATCTTACTTAACAGAGATATAGACACCTGAGTACAGGTGTCCATATATGTCTACAGACACCTAAATATAGGTGTCTATAGGTCTGTTAAATAAGATGGATGCCTATAATCTCAAGGTGGACCTTGTACTAGGAGGTTGACATTTTTTGTTATAGTGTGAGGCAATGTCACCCTACTTTTTCGTAGAAGGCAATTAACAGGGTCACATTTGCAGTGTTTCTGAATGTGAATCTCCCACTTAGGTGATCATCCCCTTTATGTACTTTACTTTGACATTTACATGTATAAAGTTTCTTTTCTTTTACTGCTTAGCTTATAATTTTATCTTTCCAGAAGAATTAAAAGAAAAAAACCTTGCAACTTTTTGTTACCCCATTTAATCTCTTTTTTATCAGTGTTAAACATATATACTCACATTAAATTCTTTCCTTGCATTGCAAGACTTTGGAATATGTGTCTGTTTATGCGAATTGGGCATATTTCTCCACATGTGCTACATTTTTGTCAAAACAAATTCTTCCATCATTTTGCCCATTTCTTCTTCTCTGATCTATCTGCAGCAGTTTTCCAGTCGTGCCTGATAGAGATAAGCTTCGGCTTGTTTTTGTATTTTATCACATTCTTACATGGTTTAAAATTATATTGTCTGTTCTGTAGTCCTGTTGCATAACATTCAAGATTCATTTCAAATTAGTTTCCTCCAGGACTCTTACTAATGTTGCTTTTCACCTTCTCTCTGTATACTAATTTGTTGTGGAGACCCTGAGGTAAGAAAGGCCTGGTAGTGTTAGGAAAGAAAAGCAGGAAAGCAGAGGCTAGTCCTCTGTAGGAAGCAAGAAAAAGTCACTGGGGAGTTGTTAGAATCTCTAAGATGCAAGAGCACAGGGACCACGCTTTTTGCCATTGCTGTAGTTTCTTTCATATCTGAATCACAATTACTTTAATGACCTTATTGTTATGAAATAGCCAGGTTTTATAGCATTGCCTTTTGCTGTTGCACTTCCATATTCGGAAGTATTTAATTTAATTGGTACCAGACATGTTAATGTTTGCATTATGATGTGTGCAACAAAACATTTAGTTGAAAAAATAAGTGTACCTTAAAATTAAACATAATTCAAATTCTTTAGTGGATTCCATTATTCAAAACACAGGTTTTATCTTTCAATATATATCTGGTTTCCTAAGAAACTTTTTTCTTATCTAGAGGCCTTGTGAATCACCCCGTCAACATAAGGTTAGACAGTTCACCTAGATATTTCTATTTCTTATTGTTCGTAAAAAGTCACCTTTCCCATTTCTCCTCAACTGATCATGTGAAACAGTTTTCAGGAAGATTGTTCATGTGGGTGCAATCATCCACAAAGTGCTGAGAGGAACTGTGGGTGGCTACACTGCCAGCATCCTGCTTCTCACTGCCCTTGAGGCCATGGGGCTGCTACCGTTCCTGCAGTTATGGAATGTCTGTAAACTTTAATGCAATTTGGCTGCCAGAATTTCTTAGGCCACTTCTAAAATTTTAAGCTGTGATTGAATGTTTCTCGGGAAAGAGATTTTCTTGAAATGCTTATTTTTTGTTGACTGGAGGAAAGTGGGTTTTCATTGTGCTGGTTTTTGAAGCTGAAGGAATCAGACTTGACTGGAAGCAATTTTTCTCCATAAAATACATAATCACATAATTCTGAAGGATGATGCTGTTTTATATACCAGTCTTTTCAAAATAGTTTCTGTTGACTTATCTGGTCAGTACATATTGCCCTGGTATATTATTTTTATACTTCATACTTAATGTGATATTAGACTCAAGCATTTACCCTAAATATTTGATCTGATACAATAACATAAACTCTACAAATTATTTTTTGGGTTTTCTGAGGTTTTTGTTGTTGTTATTTTTTAGGTTTTTTGTTGTTGTTTTGTGTTTGTTTGTTTTTTGTTATTGTTGTTTTTTAATGAAAGGAAATTGCAGGTTGCTTGGAGGGAAACTCCTTTTCAGTGCTATGACCTCTGTAAACAGATCAAGCTATCAGGTAGGCCTTGGTATCTGTTTCCTAGTGTGACCTTGCAACACCAACAGACTCAATCAGCCTTAATCCAAGACTCCAGGTGGGATAAAGAGGAGCTGAGTAAGGAGTGTATCAGTCACATGGGCTGGTGGGGAGCAGGGTCCTCCCTTCCCTTCATCCTTTCTAGGTCTACTGGTGATGCAACATAATGAATAGGTGAATAGGTAAATACTAAGGCTGTATAATGACATTTCTTTTCTTAATTAGCCAAACCCCACCCAGTGTGCAAGAAATCAAATTTCAAAATTACTACTGGAAAAAAGGTGTCAAATATGATATTCATCTGAAGCAGAACAATTAGGTATTTTTTGCTTTTTATGTTTTTTTGGGAGTTGGTTTTTGGGGTTTGTTTGTTGTGGGTTTTTTTTTTTTTTTTTTTTTTTTTTTTTTTTTTTTTTTTGTGTGTGTATTTTATTTGTTTATTTTATTTCTTTATAATTTTATAAATAGTTTATATTATAAAAGCAGCAAAACAGGGAAAGAACAAAGTGGCTGGGTGCTGCTTTTGATAGTGCACTAAACTATTGTACTGGTAATGAAAGTGGTCATATTACATGTAGTAAACTCAGATTCAACTCACTACTTTTGCCTAAGCACACTTGAAAATGCACCTCCTCTCTCTGAAGAAAGTGCTCTGATAACCAGAGTAGAAATAACTCAGAAATAAGGTTTGTTGTGCTGCTGTGTATACAAAATTAAACACTCGGGGGAGAAGAGATTGTAACCAGATGTCTCATTTCCCTAGAGACTAATTGTGCCACCAGTCTAGAGAGCTGCATTTTCTCATAACTCCTCCCTTCCTCCATTTACATACAGTTTATACACAGGAGACAGTTCCAATTATCCTGGAGTATTAGAAATTTTCACACTGGCATATAATTTTCCAAAGGGTATAATTGGACCATGTCTAATTCAAGTGCAGGAGGGAATGATTAGCCAAAACATACTTGAGTAGGTCAAACACCAAGACCTGCATGGTTCCTTCATAGACACAAAGTGTTACTATTTTTACTTGCTTTATCTGAAAATTTTTGTGCCCCTATGGTTGCCACAGGGGACCAAGAGACCTTCAGTTACAGTTTGAAATGAAAATAGGGACTGAGCTGCATTAGAAGGAGTGTTGCCTGCAGGTTCAGGGAGGTGATCCTTCCCCTTCCTCCTGCACTGGTGAGGCCACATCAGTGGACTGGACTCAGTTCTGGGCTCCCCAGTATGAGAGATGTGGACATGGTGAAGCAAGTCCAGCACAGGGCCTCAGGTGTGTTTAGAGAACTGGAGCATCTTCTCTGTGAGGAGAGGCTGAAAAAGCTGGGACTTCAGCCTGAAGAGGAAAAGGCTCAGGGGGAGCTCATCAATGTAAAGGAATACCTGAAGGGAGGGACTGAAGAGGAGAAAGACAGACTTTTCCATGGTGCCCTGTGACAGGCCGAGAGGCAGTGAGCACAAGCTAAACCACAGGACTTCTGTCTGAACACAAAGAAACATCTTAACACTTGTGAGCGTGAGCAAACACTGGTGCAGGTTGCCCAGAGAAGCTGTGGAGCTTCATCCTTGGAGATATTTGAGATCTTACTGGACATGAACTTGGGCCACCTACCTTAGGTGACCTTGCTTGAGCAGCTGGGTTGGATTAGACGATCCTTGGAAGCCTCTTCTGACTTATTTTTTTTCTCTGAAAATGTGTAGTTCTCTATTCTTCTATTCACAAACACTCGATGATATAGACATCATGTACCTAAATTTATTATTCTGTCAGATTAAAATATGAAACATAAATTAAAAAAAGAGATGAAGCCCAAACCAAATCCATTTAAAAAAGTGAAAACAAAAAATGAAGTCTTCCCTTGAATTTGTGGGTGAAAAAAGCCAATCAGGCCCATGTTATATGCACAATTTCATAAAGCACAAGAAACTCTTGGCATTTAGATAAACTGTGAGAAGTGCTTTTGATGTCGGAGATTATGAACAAGGATCTCTCCTTTGAATCTGAAAACCATGTGTGATTTTTAAAAAACGTTATACTTGTTTAGACAAAACAATTATTGAAAAAAGGAAGCTCTTTGTGCAAAAAGGTGGAAAAAAAAGTGAAATCAGCAGGTTCATTTCAGTATTAACCTGATTATTTTTGACTCCCAGATTACTGGGCTAATGAGGAGCAGCATGTGCAGATCTCCCAGTTCTTTGAGTTTTGATGCATAATTTGAAGAGGAAAAGCTGTAGTGTCTGTATTCCTGAAAACACTTACTTCCATGAAGTTTGGATGACATTAAAACTGCAATTATAAACAAGTTTTCCACAGAGAAAAATATGTTTGTTTTCATTAATATATTCAAGGAAATAGAAGATTTCAATTGATTCTCTTAAAAAACAGTAGAGCAAGGTGTGAGTCAGGACAATCATCTTCCAAATCCCTTTTATTTTCAAAGCTTCCACCTTACATTTTATTAAACTAAATCCTTTGCAGTTTATATCCATCATAGTAATATTGCTTGAAGAGGGTTGGTTAATATTTGATTAGGGTAGACAGTACTAGTATTGACTCAGTCTTTTACTACTAAATGAGGTAAGATAGCACATACTGAAGAACAGGGTGGTAAATTATGTCACTTCAAAAATTTTTATTGATTTAGTATCAATAGTGAAAAGAAAAAGCTAAATCCTCACTTATATTTCTTCCTTCTGATGGATAAATATACTTACGACTTTTCTTTTTTACCTCCTTTGAATGAATCTGTTCCTTCATTTATCTTGACTGATGGAAAACATTTGTGTCATTTTGATAGCTGTCAACAAGCAGGCTGGCACTGCATAGTTGCTGCTTACTTATATTTGGTACTTGAATCATTTCAATCCTTTTGGTGATTTTTTTCTCTTAACTTTATTAACGATAAACCTTAGGAAAAGGTGTTTTTTTATTTTTTTTTTTTTTTAAGATGAACTGTGTTAGGAGAAAAAGTGCATTATTAATTTTGTTACAAGAAGTTTAGAAACAGGCAGAAGGTGTGCATACCTATTTGGGGAAGAAGGGGAACACAGGTATTAAACTGAAGAAAATCAGGAATTTCACCAGTTAACTCTGTACTACTACTTAGGCTACATAGGAGCTAGGTACTTCTATGCTTCTAAGTACCCAAGCAGCAGGTTTGATTGGTAAAAAACCTTTTTTTCCCAATCTTATTTCAAAACAACTTTATAAAACTAACAACTTTTAAAAATGAAACATTCTAGAGCTGGAATCTGGGAGATAATTAAAGTATATTGCTTCAATACCTATTATAATTTTACTTTGTAGCAATAGAAGATAGTAAGCAACAGCTGAACAAACTGCCTATCCAAAGGGGAGAGATTTCCTATGCTTATATTACCTCTTAGCTGCAAATTATATTAAAATGAACAAAATCAGGAAAATAGAAACATTTGTATTACTGAAGTTTCTCTCTGTAGATTAAGGGAATTGAAAGTGATGGCCTTGCTTGACATGAGTTTGATGAGTCATTTCACATAATTTCATTTCAGTGGTCAAAAATAGTTTAAGACAACTCCTTGTTTTCCTTAAGTTTTTTTTTTTCTTTTGTTGTTGATTTTCCTGTCTTCATGCTCTTTTGAGTACTGTCTAATTATTTCCACTGGAATAGTTTATGGCTAAATGTTCCACTTCAACTTTGCTGAAAGGTATAGATGAAAAAGTGAGGATTAGTGTCTGCCTCGCCTAATTCAAGACACATCCTTCTCTGACCACAAAAGTTTCCTGTAGTTCAACAACATGTTTGAGATGGCTTCTTGAGATTGAGTTCAACTTCTAGAACTGTATTTTCCATAAGAGAATGTAGCTTGATCTTAAAATTAATTTTCAACTGCAGCTGCTTTTGAACTTAATTTTTGGTTAGTTTAACAAATGGAACTGAAAAAAAAAAAAAAGTAATCTGGAATATCAAGGAATATTTATTATATCAGTGAAAGAATTCAGATTATTTAAATATTTCTGAAGGGTGTTATTTCAGTTGTAATTTTTTTTCAACCTATAGAATGTAGTTTGAAACATGAATAGTAACATTTGAAACATGAATAGTAACAATCTTTTCTACAACCATTAGTAATTTTACAATGAAAGTCTGATCAATTTCCTTTCTTTTTTATTTTCCTATTAAGCTGCTTTTAACAGATCTCTTCAGTGCTCTTAATTTCCCCTTAACAATTGGTAACACCTTTGAATTGTTCATGTGCATATTTAATTGTCACTAAGAAGAAGAAGCTGTGCTAGAAGTATCCATTTAACAACGGATAAATCTTGGTTTCACGTATCCTGAAAAGTATAGAAAATCAGCGTGTGCAACTCGTTGATCTTGCCAAGGGAAGGATTAATGGAGTTGCTTAACAACAGCTCCTTTTCCCAGATGTTCCATTTCAAGCCTCTGTGGCTGTTTATCCTTCAGCAAGGCTGCTCGGAACATGTTTTAGGTGATACTGGAAGTGATCAGTGCATGGATGAGGTTCATTGCTTATCTGAAAACAGTGAAGCCAAATCCTCACCTTTTCTGAACAGGGGTTCTGCACAATGCTAGGTGCAGCCTGACCCCTGAAATGCTTTGCATTACTTTTTCTCCCTGAAGTTACTTTCACTCTCTCCTCCAGCATTGTCTATGAGGATGGAGATAAGTTTTTAGGTAACTAATTTAATTTGTTTTAGTAGGATAACTTAAATATGTAAAGCTAGACAAAGTTGAATACTTTATTGAATCAGGGACTAGATTTTTCATAATCTTCGCTTTATTTTTAATTTCAATGAGTGAGTTAGTCTCAGAAACCAGATGTCTTACTTCCAGAGCTCTGCACTTTGTCAATTGTGATCAGCCCATTTTTTTTTAAACAACACTTATATTCTCCCAGTCCAGAAAAAAATGAGATTCTTTCTTTTTTTAACATCTCTTTTAAAGAAGGCATAAGTAATAAACCTACTGAATTAACAATAGCTTTATCTCAGCAGCTCAGATTTGGAAAGTTGCAAAGTAATTTCTAAATTTCTTTAGCGATAAGGACAACTAATTTTGGACCCTCTTTTTTAGGTATATCTGGCATACTAAGGTTAAGTTACAATAAATGAGCAAGGTATTCAACAGTGACCTGTGTTTTGTGCATGCCAGACCTTCTGGAATTACTGGAAAATTATGTCAGGCAGAATTAAGTGTTGTATAAAATATTGAAGAAACACTTCTTAAACTGAGAGAGTGAAAGATTCCTAGTGTCTGTATTTCCTTGACTTAAGAGATGTCTAAATTGTAATTACAGTTAAATGTCCTACAAATGGTGTTATTTATAATTATATAGAAGTTGGGGTTTTTTCATAGCTTTCCAGAAATTTTTAGAAGCTTTTTTATTAGCTTGTTAGTATTTTGAAAAGACACAAGTGTGTTCTGGTATAAAGTATATTTTTCCTTCACTTCTTGTAACATGCAACCTATACAATGTTATCATTCACAATCCAGTGAGTCCTTTGAAACTATTCTTAATATTTTCAATTTTCTGTTTCAGTAAGGTTTGTTAAAAGTTATTGAGAGTGAAGGAATGCCTAACTTATATTAGATTCCACTAAGGCTGCCACGGCAAGTTGATCAGTATTGCATAGCCACAATATTTGTATTTAGAAAAGGAAACATTCACTTCCTTTAATATGAGAACAAAAGGTGATTAATCTAAAGTGTTACAGTAGCAAATGGTCCACTTCTAGTCTTTAATAAGTTTTTATCACAATGTTACTGGGAGGTCAAAATTCCTGATTGTATCTGTAACATGGATGTAAATTATGGAGACTATCCTAAAAATAAAGAGAGTAATTAATTTTGATCAAAGATAGGTGCTTAAAGCCAATTTCAAGAGAAGAATATTTTTGAAATAGAAAAACTATGTCATCAGGAATTATCATTTTATAACATCTAAATTTTTTCCTCTTTATTTCTTAAGCAAGTGGTAAAACCCTGGCTGGTAATGTCTTAAATTGACTGAGCAAGTTGGAAAAAATAAGAACAAAGAAATGAATACCTGATAAGACTAAATGCAGGGTATTTTCTGAATTCACTTTTTTTAAGCATTTCAGTGAAAGTTGTACTAGCTTTTATATTGTATTATTTTCTTAACTGAGATACTGTGTTGTACCAGATCTTAATAAAAAGAAATTTATGGTGGTGGTAAATTTAACCAAGTCTACAATCTGCTAAATATAAAATTTATTAAATTATTGTTCCCAAAACTCATATTGAGTAATGATTACTTTCGTTAAGTTCCATGAATTAACACTGTTTCTCTTGTCTGACCAACTCATAATACCAGTAGGTTTTTTGGCTTGTGAATTAATCTTGCTAAATATTTGTAACATAGCTTTCTTTCAGTCCTCTGGAAGTGTTGCTGAATTCCAAGTGGCATTTCGAGGGATAGAACACTTCTTAGCCATATCTTATATATTTTTTTAAGATATTAATTTGAATTTGCTTATGAAAAGTAATGTAGCTGCTGCTTAGCATTCTAGTTACATATTATCATAGTAGCAAATACATATTAAGTAAATACAGTACTTTTGAACTGCATATTGGTAACTAATGCCATTTGTCTATTACTGCTTGTTAATGTGCTAATATTTTATTAAAGGTGTTTTACATTTCTTCTGCATTGTGTAGAATCCTGAATCTTGGCACGTGGTTTTTAGTATGTATTTGCAATATATATATAATTCCTGGAAAAGTAGCCCATCACTGGAAATATATTTTTTTTAATATAAATAAACTATTTGATTAAATTTGATCATTTTCAGTAGAAGTAGTTTTACTCTTAAAATGAGAACAATTCTCTTTCACATGTGCATGAAGGCAGGACGGTAATATTTATTTTATCACTTTAATCTATTCTTTTTATAGGATTTCACAGATTTTAGGAACAAGGATAACAGATATTTTTCCCAGTATATTTCATTAACTCATAAATACATCAACTTACTGCAATCTATTTCCTCCTTAACTAGTTGAAGTTAAGACTAAATTTTGTGGAAGAGTGGAAAAATCTACTTTTCATGCAACATGGATTCTTCTGTGACATTTCTGATAAAAAGAGACATGGTTTTATATATATAACCATATAGTCACATACCTTTTAAAAAGTATGTTCTGAGAAATAAGTTTGCTGTGTAATGTAACCTTTCATGTGCTATTTCTGTGGAGTACTTTGGAGTGTTTTTTGAGCTTAAAATATTCAATTCCATGTGCTGGCCTTTATCTGTCTTTCCAGGGGTTTTGATATCTGAATATCAATGTATCTTTCCATACATTTTGTCATTTTTCTTCTTCAGGATTGAATATAGTTCTTTCCTGTATCTCTACTTGTTGCCATTCCTTCATGCCATGCCATGTCCTCTCATTTCAGTATGGATTTCTGCTAGATTCTTTTCAGTAGATTTGTTTCAAGGAACTGTGACTAATCAATAAATGAAATTAAACTGCCTTTATAAAACTCTCTCCCCTTCCTGAGAGCTTGTCCTCAATTCAGAAGATGTTCTAAACCAGATACTCTTGCTTATGTATCAACTATGCATTTCTTATTTGTGTTTGGAATTCTAATAACTTTGTTATTGTTCCTTTTGTTGCGATTTAAAAGTTTTGCTGACAGAGTATATTCAGGTACTGAATCTCCTGTCTTTAAAATCTACTTTAAAGTCCATTGCAAAGTAGAATTAAAATAATTTGGTCAGATTTAGTCAGTTTTTTTCCTTGAATTTCTGTCCCATAATAAAGCATAATTTAGAATAAGTGCCCTTTTCTGCTTCATTTGGTTTGTGTCAGAGATACTGCAGGTCAAGTCTGAAGTACATAAAAGCTTGCTCAGCACATCACCACCATTTGTCTTATCACATTAAACTTGTCTTAATATATTTCTTGAGAACATTTAAAGTGGAAAAGAAACATTAGGATAAAGTCTTTGTGAGGAGAAATACAGTCACAAATCATCCTCTTTTTTTGCTCTCATATAAATCTCCAGAACCATGAAAAACAGCATATTCACTGACCTTTTCTTGGTTCCTATGCTTTCCCATTTTTGGACTGGATCCTTAAACTATGCTATGAAATTTGGTAGCTCGTTTTGGTTCTTACATGGCCTGGTAATGACTCCACTGTTTCACATTGCTCATCTTATTCTGGACTTAAGTATAAAATAAAAATGCCTTCTTATAATATGACATAAATAACATTAAGGAATCTCTGCACTGGAATGCAGTAGTCTTATTTGGATGCCATCATCTTGGGTAAATGTGAAATGATTAGTCTGTATTGGCAATTCATTTAGTTTTACAGCTGTATTATGCACGTCCGTGTAATGAACCAGTTAAGCATGGCTTGTGTTATCTGAACTCACAAAGAAAACAGATCAATCTTTCTATTTGTTGGTGACTTATCCTGATGCTTTCATACTGTTATACTGTGGTTACTATTTTCTAATGATGTAAAGTATGATTATAGGTACCAGAAAATGCTGAAGCCAGCTGCAGTTGCTAATGTTGAAGACATCAAAGTCTTGGTAACATTCATAGAACAGAGGCAAGTACTTACTAATTTACAAAGAGAGAAAATAAGGAGCTGAGGGATAGATGGCATTTTCCAGATCCTCTGTGTAAGAGACAGTGATTCCCACTCCCACATATGAGCTGATTACTAAAGGAGGAAACACTATAAACAGTGTGACAGAGTAAATTGCATCACTTGTCTTCCTGGTTAAAATACACAGGAAGGAAGTGACACCTGTGCAGAGGACACGCTTTTAATAGCTCCTCTGTTTTATCTCAGGTGCCAGCATCTACTCAAGGGGTTCATTCCTGCATGTATTTAGCTTCTGACCCCTGCTTTTTTTCAGCCCACCTGACTTACTCCTCTCACTCAGATGGGCTGGAGTCCTTGACTTTTCATGCCATTCTCTCTTCTGTTTAAGTGGGAATTGGGGATTTTTTTTTGAGAAAGGGATTGGATTTCTTTTCCCTAGTAAATTCCATAAGCAATATGTAATTCAGAAATTCCAGCAGCGCTAAAGTAAAAGACTACTTGATTTTCATTTGTGATATAGGCAACTAAAGATTTTTGTTACTTTTAAGTCCCAAATTATCATTTTGTTACACCAAATAGGTGTATTTATATGACTAATAGAATAAAATGTGGATTAAATGTGGATTTTCTCCACAATGAAATCTACTCCATGACAAATGCATTTCTCTGACAAAGTCCTGCAACATCAAAAGAATTATCTAAATGGTTGACTGTAGGTGGTCATTATGAGAGTATTACTCAAGAAAAGTCGTGTTAAATGGCTTTCTGGTCGTAAACCTTATGTTCTGGATATATTTTTCTCTTACCACTAAATGAGGTACTTGAAATGGTCCACACGGTGGCTGTCAACCTTAACCTTTCATTAACAAAACTTTTAACTGTTTATTTCCTTCCTGATTTTGCTTTTCATTTGAAGAAAAAATATTCATGTTAGTAGTTAAGTTGTCTGCTGTCATTGTTATTTCAATTTAACCACGTTTAAGGACAGGTAACTTGTAACTAAATAACTCTTCTCCTTTATTTCTAATGAAAGAGCTTTGTGGTCATTCATGTAAGTATGAGGAATATGTTATGACAGAGTAGATTAAAAAAAAAAGCCACAGATGCAGACTGTATTTTAAATGTGTGTTGTTATCCTAACATTAAGTCATGAAGAAGCTGGACCTAGTGTGTGCCATGCAATCAACTCTTTTCCTCTTTCCCATCCACAACCAAGCCCTTGTCTCTTTAAGGAAGCCACTGATATTTTAGAAGAGCTTTTATAAAGCTAATGTGAATAACTGTTTTTCTGGTTACAAAAAAAGCAACAGAAAAGGAAGGATGTGTTAAGAAAACTACTGCAGATTAAGTAATTGTCATCTTTTTATAAAATAATTCTGTAACTTGGGCTTGGTTCCTTCCTCTGCCTGAAAGGTATTTCCTCCCTGGGACGGTGCAATGACTGCAAGACTATAGGACATTTAGATGTTTTTAAAGGCTGATTACAGATGGCATTCCTTTTAATTTCTGCAGGTCATACCCTTTCCTTTTTTTGCACTTTTTTTGTAAAGGTTGGAGGGGGTAAAAAGGGTTTTCTGGGTATACAGGTGGAAGGAGCAGTTCCAGGCATGTTTGGCCAGGTGTATCTTGTCTCCTGTGATGGTGAGCAGAGACTGGATGTTCACAGAAAGCTGATATTTATCCCTCTTTCCTGGTGTCAGCACAAGTGTTAGAGCAGAGGTGTTCAGGGGCTTGGCAGGCAGCCCCTCTCTGGTTCCTTCCACCATGTGACCACACTGCACAGTCACACCGTGTGACACCCTGTCACCCCCTCCCACTTCTTTCTGTAATGATATTTTCCCATTAAGAGAGCTTCTTAGTTAGATTTCTAGCTTGGGTTTGGATTTTTGGCTGCTGACTTTGGTTCCTGACAAGCCCTAATACTGACTGGGCTGTCAGCATGCCTGTTCCCTGTCCAGTGTGTGCACCTGCAGGTGATCTCTGCATCCTGGGGATGAGCCCTGCCCATGCCTGGAGAAAGCCTGTGCTTTTCAGATCACAGGAGTTACACATGGAGTCTGCCTTAAAGGTGTTCAAAGGCAGGACTGCATTCCAAAGTTTATGCTTTTTAAAGGCATTAATTGGATGTCTCCATCTTAACAAATACCTTCCTTGCAAGTCTATGATTTAAACGCTGCAGCTCCCTTGTGCTCTGGTGAGGTAGGGACACTGCAAGGTGACTGAATGTTGTGGGGTTTGGAGCACCTAAGAGTCCAGTGTTACTTATGACAGGGATTTGCTAAAAACCCCATGGATTAATTCATCTTGCCTTCAAAGTTGAGGAAATTATTCCTTGATGGCATGTACTCTGGATTTTGTTATTGTTATTATTAATAGTAATAGTAGTAGTATTTTTATTACTATATTTAAAGTAAATTATTACACAATCTCAGCTCAGATCTGCAGAATTGTTGTGGTAATGTCATTGCAACAGAGAATGCCTAGGAAAAAAATGGAAAAAATGTTTAAAGGCAAATGATTGTCAGAAACTTAGGGCGAATGGATAGAGGAGAAAAAAATAAGAAAATCTATTTAGACTACAATAATATAAATTTGGACTTCAGTGTGTAAATACATTCCTTTAGACAGCTGGGATAGACACAATTTTTAATTCTGAGATACCACAGCCAAAAGTGGGAACAGTTACTTTTTCTTCCCCCAGGAAATGGGCAATCCAAATTTTTTGCAATCCCGGTCAAATTGCTTGACTTTTTTTTTTTTTTTTTTTTTTTAAACTTACTTTAGGCTGTATTTTTTAACATTCAAATGATGCCAGAATTTTTAATAGAATACTTATGTGTAATGCCAGAACTAATTATGTCATCATTAAGAATTATCAGCAGTAAGAGATGTCCAGAAATCCAGCATGGATTTAAATGCATAGATCTGCACCATTCTGTAAGGGTGAATGTGAAATCATGTGCAGATGCATCTAACCATTTTTGGCTGTATGATGCTGTACAGGCATGTGAAAATGAAGTTAGGTCAGAAGTATTATGGTATTAGTAGAAAGCGTGAGTTTAAGTCTGAATGTAGACACATTAATCATTTGTGGTTTCTTATCCTGTGCTCATTGCGTATGAAGAGGGTGGGTTTGAAGTTATGTTTCACCTACACTGTTTGTTAGCATTCTACTTGTCAACGGACTTATTTCAGAAAATTTTAGTTCTTAGATGTTCATCCAAAGCAAACATTCTTTGTTTTGCTTTAAAAATGCAAAGGAATCAGGAAGGCTGTGCATGGTACTTCTTTGCATTTTCCCTTAAAAGACAGAAATTTCAACCACCTATAGAAATAAACACTAAGTAATAAAA
Source organism: Aegithalos caudatus (assembly GCA_013389925.1). Taxonomy (NCBI): domain Eukaryota; kingdom Metazoa; phylum Chordata; class Aves; order Passeriformes; family Aegithalidae; genus Aegithalos; species Aegithalos caudatus. The sequence continues at coordinate 100,686 of WEIU01012877.1, read as the reverse complement.
GACACTGCAGCTCTTATTTAGAGTCTTAGCAGCTACTGTAAATATTTTTGTCTTCCTTGTTAGTTTTTTTTCTTCTCAGATGTGTGATGTTTCCTTTTGCAGGAAGAGGGATAATGGCTATTTCATTTCACCCTAGGACCATCCAATATGATCTTAACCCTTTGAACTGGTTCCCACATTGTGTCCAAACAAACTTTTCATTTGAATTTTTT
>WEIU01012877.1:31713-100462 GCA_013389925.1 Aegithalos caudatus | reverse complement strand
TGCTCGCCAAAATCTTTTTTTTTATTTTTTTTTTTTTTTTTTTTTTTTTTTTTTTTTTTTTTTTTTTTTTTTTTTTTTTTGGTCCCTACACCTCTTCCTCTCTCCCCTCCTCCCCTTTTTCCCCCAAAAAATAACCTACCACCTGATCAAATGATGCCCAAACTAATGCCTGGCTCTGCTTTTTTAGTGCTTTAGCAGTGATGCTGATGCCTAGAGAGGCTGACCTGGAAGAGAGACTAGACAGAGTTGGAGGATTAAAGTAGGTATTTTTTAAAAGGCCTTCAAAGGATACACCTTGGGCAGTACAAGAGCCCAACTAGGTGCTACACCTAAGATGGACCTAAGATGGATGCCCAGATGACACTTCTTTAAGTTTTGGTTCATTTACATACTGGGGTTAATTGTCCAATTGCAGCTTCAGGTTAGAAGTCCCATCCTCTCAGATTGCTCTCCTCAATTCTCTGCTGTTTATACTTTTTGGGCCTGAAGCTGCAAAGGTGTCCTTGGTTCTTGGGCTGGAAAAGGATTGTTTTGTCTACCCATGCCATGAAGAGACCTTAGTAACACTTAATATGGAGCCCAGAGTTACACACTAAGGCAGCATAGAATCTTAAAAATATGAAAGCTGAAATTTAAGGCATCAGTACTGAGGCTTGTACTTTGGGGGAGGAGATGGGGAGCGTGTGTTGTACCCACTGTTAAACTCCTAGCAGGTGTGAGTCTTTCCGGAGTTTATACAGAAACTTACCTTGGAGAAAGTATCATCAACATGGAAATGCTAAATATCCGTGCCAAAAAATGCACAGTTCTGGTTAGAAAGACTTGGACTCCCTTATACTTCTGTCTTGGAGCACTGTAGAAAAGAGTGGCACAACACTAAAAGGGGTTGCTTTGCCTTCTGTTTCCCTTCTGTGATTACACTCAGTATCTTAGCACATCAATCTAGCAGAATTTCATTTGCAAGATGGGGCATATGTGTGCGTAAAGATTATTTTGTGATGCACTCTGTGAAACATATGATGTAATTTCAGTCTTACTATGCATCAACTTCATAATTTGCAAATTTTTTTTCTAGATACATTTCTGAAAGAGGATTTTGTCTGAGCTTTATCTCCAAACTTGACTAAGTTATGTAATTTAATTATATTTCGTTCTGCCTAGATTTCTGTTACTTTCTTGTACAAGTTACCTTTATCTTTATTTTTAAAATTAAATTATAAGGAAAAAAATCTCAGAACAAGATGATTTCTAAACTCATTTTGGTACTTCTGCTTCAAATTCTTAGTTAAGACTCTCTCTGGTTTCTTTTTTAGTGTGTGGCCTTTTTTCTTTACCAAAAAAAAAAAGGCTTGCCTCACTGCAATTTGCTAGCACACTTCTATGGACTGTGTAACTGAACTATTTGAAAGAAAATCTGTGAGAAGTGGTGCCATGTGCTGAATTACAACCAGTGAGCTCTGTCCCATCTCCATCTGGAGAAGCAGCAGTCTGCTCCCCAGTCAGTGCCCGTAAAGTGGCTGTCCCTCAGGGAGATGGCCTGAAATCAGGAACCTAGCGCTCTGCTGGGAGCTGGGAAGTGGGAAGGAGCTGGTGGCCTGGCAGCGTTTCCTGCAAGAGTTCAAAACTTTCTGTTCCAGTATGCACAAAATGTAGTTGCCAGCCCTCTCCTGTTGAGTACAAATGTGTAAACAGTTATCCTGAAAATAGAACTTCTGCCTCTGTGTAGTAGGGTTCTTTCAGTTTATCTTAAACTTTTCCACTACTTCTGTCCTTCTCTATGTTTCTGTTCACAGCCATGTGTCTGCTCCAATCTACTTATTTTATGTGTAGTGCTTAATGAATTCAATTTCCTACTGAGATTTCTTTCCAAATATGACTTGAAAACTTTACTTTTCATGTTAATACTTCTTCCTGGATTTAATCTACTATTTAATTTTGTGATTTTAGTATTTAGAATGTCAGATCATGCTTAAGTACAATCTCTGAGAAGATCGGTGTACAGATATGCACACTGTTTAAAGCTGGTTAGAAATTTTCTGAAAGCAAACAAAAATATATATTGCAATTGGAAATTGTCTGAGGCTAAATACCTTGTTTGAAATATCAACTGAGCTGAGAGATCTTGGCCAGTTTGCAGGCAGGAGTCTGACAAGAACCTGGCAGTAGCAGGAGCTGTGGCTTTCTTCAGAGTGAAAAATGTTTTGGGGAAAAAAAAAAAAAAAAGAACGGGGGAGAAGGACATAATTTTATTACCGAATGGTTAATAATAAAAAAGAGAAAAAAAAAAGAGGCTCCATTTCTAGGTCCTCACTCCTGGTTCTCCAGAAATACCATAAAACTGATGAGAAATCCACTCACAGTTCTGATTTCCTGGACCTGGGTCCTTCACAGCAATGCCTCAAGTAACTTGAAAGATCTGATTTTGTATATGCAAAGCAATTTGTGCATAAAACAGAAGAGAGAATTGAACAATGGTAAATAAAGATTAGTAGTTGGCTTTGAGCCCATACTCCTGAAAGTACCATTTGCCTGATTCCTCTGGGATCAATTAGTAATACCAGTGGCAGAATATCAATTTAGTCCTAGAATTCTTCGAACCACAGCAAGGTCTCCAGAAGGAATTACAGCTGGCTGAATTTCATTCTTACAGTTTCTGTATATCAGAATACATCAGTGTTCATCACAAATGAGTCCCTTGGTTCAGGAAAGTGCCAGAAAATTGAATTTTTCCTATGTATATTTTCATTCTGGATATCTGTTGACTTGATTGTCTGTTAAACATCAGGACTGAGGAAGAGAGTAATTTATAATACCTGCTTAGAATATAGTTATAGGAGATGGTTCCTGAGTTTCTCAAAGACAGGGAGTAAAAATACTGCTGTTATGGTCCTCCATGAGAGATGATTTTTCTGCAGCACTCCTGGTACATCTATGTGCACTGTGTTCTGCCAAGTGAAAGTAATTGAGCTAACTTGGAATAAGCAGTGCCTTGTCAGATGTGAGTTCTGCTCAGGTTAAATACTACTTCCCAGCACTGCTAATTGAAGAGTTGTGATAATATTAACTAAGCTGCCTTTCTTGACATCAGTGGCCTTGCACTTTTGATTCAACTCAGTTTCTGTGAGTTTTGACCTTTGGATGTCCATACAGTTCAAGGTATTTTCTAGTAACTATTCTGTGCGGAAAAGAAATTAAGCATTATGTTCTCTGAATTTTTTATGTCATAAAGAGCATGCACGTATGCATGGCTGGATTTTTGAAAGATGCAGCCCTATTGCACGCCTGAAAGTAAAACAAACAAACAACCCCCTCCCCCTTAGTAATTGTTTCCAGGTTTTCTTCTTTTGTATTTCTTTTTTTCTTCTTCAGATCCTGATTTTAAGTGTGTTGTTTTGACCAGAGTGAGGAACAGCTGAAGGGCTCTGAGTCTCATGAGATTTCTTCATTGGGTAGAAATAATAAGAGTAAAATTTATAGTTTTACATACTGTATCTTCTAGAAAATGTGTTGTTATATTTTTGACTGTATAAAGCTACAATATTTTGGTATTATATGGAATTTTTAATGTTTTGCTAATTCTGGATTTAGGATTAAGGACCTGAGCCGAGACCAAAGACTAAAACTGCCGTCTTCACGAAGATCCACAACCCTGTGAAAACACAACTTCTATTTTATGTGGCTTTGTGCCAACTTCCTTAGAGAAATAGACTAAAAAGTGAGAGTTTTTTTTTCCCCTTTTCAATTCTATATTTATTTTCATGGTTCAGTAACTTGCTATAGCTGTAAGTATTTCTGTACAGGTGCAAAATCAATTATTTTAAGATTTTTATTTGTGGTTTAGGTTCAATCAGATTTGCCTTGTAGCCATAACTTCAGAGGAGCCATTTTTACTTTCTCAAAATTTGCATTTAGTTTTAGTCCTTAATATTAAGAAAGTCCCTAAACAGTTCTAAATATCAGGATTTGATGTGGTGGTGCAGTTGAGGATGCTACCTACCTGATAATCTGATGTTAAAGTAGTGAAAGAGATCCCTTCTTAACTAAGCCATGTCTTAATGACATGCTACCTTGACTAAGCCATGTGTTAAAGTGGCATCCTACACATGGTGATTAGCAGCACATCGCCCACAAATGGTTTGTGGCTGAGACAGTGTAGGTTGTCTAAAAGTCACTTGTCAGCATGAGGGAATTATGATTAGGTCCCATGATGATCTTCATGTGTTGTTAAATTGCAAGGTCACAGAATTCTTGTTTTCCAGAAATTACTTCTCTGTCTTGGTCCAAAGTTGTGCAGGGACCGGCTGCTTGGAGGAGCAGAGGAAATCTGCTGATCGTTTGTATTACAGCATTGTAGTGGGCAAAGCACACCTTCCGTTTGTGGCACAAAACCATAGGTCAGGTAAACTGGAGATATTGCTGAAAAGATACCTCAGGTGTGTCTTTGATGTACTGAAGAGTGAGAGAAAGCCGTATATTCTGGCTTGACAGCAACAAGAAGTAAAAATAAAGACTTAAAGCAAGATAATTATTTTCCTAATAGGAGTAGAGAAATGTGATCACACTTGTGCTTACAGGAAAGAATCCTTCATCCTAAAAGTTGTCTGGGAGAATCAAAGACAACTTAGTTGTGCTATATATGTGGGGGAGGCCCAATAACAATACTTGGTGTTCATCCTCTGGGAAGGCACATGGTGAAAACCCTAATAACTTAAGCCAGACCATAAAAGGGTGGTAGATCATAAGCCTGTCTCTCCAAATGCTGTGTTATTGGCACACTAATTTATGGTGTGTAGCATTATCTAATGGTTCTGCTCATAAATGCAAGTCTTTATTACAGTTTCAGTAGCTTCATTGTTTTAGACACTAGCTTCTGCCTCTCTTTGATGCAGCCAGATAATCTGAATTATATCATTAGCAAAAAATGTTTTCATGCCAAAAGCTCTTGCAGAGCAGGATCTCTTATATCACCCTCCTACTTTACTGTTGTTTTGTGTGACATTTCTGTACATATTTCTGCTGAATCTCACTCACTTTTTACCTTTGTAATGGCTTACCATTCAATTAAGCTAGTTTGCTGAGTATAAAAACAATAAACAATTGTTTGGATGCTATCTATACATAAGTTAAAAGTGTTTTTATCCTAACTCACTAAAGCAGATATTTTGGTTAATATTAAGAATGAGGGTAGACTGGATGTGAAGGGCTGTGGAAACTGGCTTACACTAGAAAATGAAATTATTATCCCCCTACAGAGGAGAACAGTTCCTGTAAAGACTACCATTTGGGCAACTTATGGATCTCTTTTTGTAGTTTACTTCCTTTGGAGAGTAAGGAGAAAATCCTTGAAATACTTTATCTACTGAAGATGCAAGTATATAATTAAATTAAGTATATAAATTAAAAGGTCTAAAGATGCTGAAATGCTCAACTTAATGAGGAGAGAGTGATATTTAAAATCAGGCTTGACATTGTGGATGTACTTTAGCAGGCTTCACCTTCTTGAGTTCAGTCCTGGTGAAGTTCAGCTTTAGTGCTGCCTTTGTCACATAACACTTCCCTTGATCAGCAGAGCAAGGGCTGGGCAAGTGTGGGAATGCCTCTTCAAAATAAAATTTTCCTAGAGATAGTTGATCTCTAAAGCTATTCAATGTCAGAAAGTTCTGGTTGGCTTTTTTTGTTGTGGTGTTTAGTTTAGTTTTGGTTATATATATGTTAACTAATATTTATCAGAGGAATGAAAAGAAAGTTGTGAAAAATTCTTCCTTTACTCTGCCATGGTAGATAGCATGATTTGTGTTATATGCACACCTGAGAGACAGTTGAAGAATGATAATGATGGGGTTTTTTTTGTTTTTTTTGTTTTTTTTTGTTTTTTGNTTTTTTTTTTTTTTTTTTTTAATGAGAGGAGAAGGAAAAACAGGAAAAAAATGTTGCTTGTAATGTTTATATCAATTTGTCCAATGAAGCAGTATTTTTTTTATTCCTACATAACTACTTTGAAGAGGCTCTTCTGTGTTTAAAATAACATTTATTTTTAAAAGAATGCTATTTTTGGAAGACTTTGTTAACATTTGCCATGTTTTTGATATAGTAAAATACTGTAGTAATACTCTAAAACATAGAGCCTGTGCTTAAATTAATATAGCTACTTTGAAAGGTTTAGTAATTACCATTTCTTGCAAAATGGCAGTTCAGAAAAAGAGGGTTCATAAATCTTAACATATCCTTTGAAGGTCTGCAGAAGGTCATATGCCAGGGGAATTGGGAATAATTTATTTTCCAAGAATCTCCCCTGTGCATTCAGTTAAACCCAGTCTCAATGAAATTTATACTAGAAAGGTTCTAGAAGACCTGTATACCAAAATAAGACAATTCTTTAATTGCTGGAGAGCAAACAAAGATCATCAAATCACAAAGGTTAAGCGTTGTGGAGATTTACAGGAGAGTGCTTTGCTGGGGTTAATAAAATGAAAATTGAGCACTAGGCACAATGTTATCAATTCCATGAAACAGCAATTACAGTAGGTTGACAAAGCTAAAAGGACTTTATTAAGATAAAGGAAAACAAGTTGTAAGGATGGGCACACAACTCATCCACACACAACTTTGATGTTGGATACTGTTTCCCAGTGGGAGTGTTCAAAGCCAACAGCCTTGGGACTAAATTGCTTAAGCCTCATTCTGTGTCAACTCTGCTTTAATTTTTTTTCCCCTCAAGGAACAATATTTGAGCTTTGCAAAACAAGTTGGCTTAAAATAATTGGTTATGTTTAAAACATACTTAGTTACTATCAACTTTGATGAAAATCAAGGCAGCTCTGAGGAGCCCAGGTATCTTAGAAATCTGGCTGCTTAGGTGGGTTGACCAATAGTAATTTTAAATGCTGTTGCTTTAGTTATAGCAGGCAGATTCCTTGTTCATATAATTCTACATTCATCAAATCTAGTAACAGGAAAAAAGCTAAAAACTCTTTTCCAGTTTACACATACATGTATATGATTTTTTTTGTACGAATAAAAGTTGTATTGCTAATGACTCCTGGATATTTTTCTTGTCATTAAGAGATCTACTTGTGGGTCCATACCTTTTCCTCTTCCACAAAGGTAGTCGTGCAGTAGGATTTGTTTAATGGTATTTTCAGTTTTTCTCCTCTGCACAAAGAAGTGGTTTACACTTTGAAATCAGAGGACACAATTTTGTGCCTCTAGCTTCTCTTCAAATGTAGCTAAAACAAAATTAATAATGAAACTAATTAAAGTCTGGGTAAACCAATTTCTTTAAGGACAAAAAAGTATATCCATTGCTGCTTCCATGGCTTTAGCTTTTGTCTTTTAATGAAAAAGTAATTTTGTTGTGCTCCAGTGTGGTGGTGCAGAATTATTTTGTTTTGCCATAGTTTAAGTTATTTTTGCCTATTGATTTCTGTAAGTTGTTGTTTTTAATATGTACCCTGATGGTTTGTTCCATGTACCCCTTTCCTATTCCCACAGTTGGTTTCTCCCAAACTTTTCCCCTGTGAGTCCTGTCAACCCCTACCCCATCCTCCCTGTCAGTCAAGTTCAGGCCTCTCCCTGTGTTCTGGAAAGATCCAGGGAGAGCATCGAGTGATTGGCAGAAGCCCAAGAACTTCCCCTCCCCTTGTCCCCTGTTGGCTGACAGGTTGTCAGTTTTCTGCAGAGCCACCCCTAACCCCCCCTCTCACTGGATCTGTGTAACCCCCACCCCTGTGATCCTCCCCCGTTTATAAGCTATGTGCACCCAGGTTCTATGCTCTGTCTGGTCAGTTTCACCTGGGAATAAACCTTCAGCCTGCTTCACCTCGACAGAGTCCTCCTTTCTCCTTTTGCCTTAACCACACTTCGCCTCTGCCTCACTGGCATAAGAACCCACTGTGCAGACAGTGGCTCCAGTGCCAGTCTGTGACTGTGGTCTGCTGTGGTGGGGCTAGCCGGTGGACAGCCACGAGCAGTTACACTCCAATATTTTATCTCTCACTGATTGCATATGCATTTGTGTTTTTCTGATCAGTGGTCTGCTTATTTTATGATAAACAAAGCCTCTCTGGGTCCCTACTTACTGCATGTTGCTTCATTACCTGGTTTTGACAATCATGACCTGGCTTCTCAGAGGAAACTGTACCAGAAATCCCATTTCAGATCCATACCAATGGAGTTTATCCTGATCTCTTTTCTACACAGGGAGATTACATCACTTTGATTATAAAGTTGTTTGAAATTTTAGTTCAAACTTATCCTTGTTTTTTAAAGCAGATAAAACAGACAACACAGAGCCTTGTACTTCATAATTTTCTCTCCTTGTGGTAGTTTACTTTTAAAATAATATTTAAGTTAATTGGCTTTTTCCTATGTGGCAATTTTGGTGGTTTTTTTATTTTTAACATTTTCCCGTTGTTGAGTTTTGAGGTAGTGCCTCTTTGTGTGAAGCACTTGTGAAGAGAATAAAGTTCCTCTAAAATTCATAGTGGTAAAGACAAATTTTAATTTTTAAACCTTTTAATCTTTAAGAAGTGTGCATAAATAGTGGGTTGTTTAAAACTATTCTAAAGGAAAATATTCTTTTTTCTGCCTGTGTATTTTGATAATTGGAAGCTAAGTTTCAATTTATACTGGTTTGGAAACAACACTTCTTTAAAAATTAATCTTTGATTAATTAAAATGCTTATGTAAACTCAAAAAATAAATTGGTAGGGTAATTGTAGAAGTAAAATGATAATACAGGCATAAAAGAAATCTTTTAAGAAAATATAACAAGCATCTTTCATTTGATTTATGGAAGGAATTGAAATATGCTGCAGTATTATCCTCAACACTGATTACATCTAATGGGCAATTAATTTAAGCTTATTTAAGAAAGTGCAGGGAAGAAACAAAAGGGTTGGGCTGTCATTAAGAGACGTTGTGAATGTCAAGCATGGTGGATCAGAAATAAGTCAGCAATTTGCCTTTTAAAAGCAGCCGTCTGATGTGATCTACAACTTCCAAATGCTGGGAGCTGACACTTGATGTAATGGATTATTGGTAGTGGTTGTTGGAAAACAAAAACACTGCTTTTTAGAAAGCACTTTGAAAATTGTGGTTTTGTTCCAATGAGGAAACAAAAATTGAGACGACTCCATTTTGTCTTTTTTAGTAGATGGATGCACTTTCTCCTTCTCCCCTCTATTTGTGCAGGAGGATGCGGGGTGCTGGTGGGCATGCCCAGCTTAAGTTAAATCCTTTTTTGAGCTTCGTGTGGTGGCTCTCTCTCTTTCCTGCTTTGCAAGTCAATGTATTTGATCTTTTGAGAAACATTTTCCATGAAAATATGTCCACGGGGAGGCTTCCAATGAAGAATGTAAGAGCTCAAAAATTTCCTCTTAGCCTTAGTGTTATATTAGTAAGTCATGTGCTTCCTGTTCTGGTCTGTGTTATATTGGTGTATTTGGTTGTGGCTTATGTGAATTACAGATTTCAGAGCCTTCTTAAAAATGCCTGTGTCAAGAAAAGAAATCTATGTCAAGAAAGAAAATGTCATTATAAAGATGGTTCTGCTGGCAATTACTGGGCATGGGTGTGGTGTTTGTTTTTTTTGTCTTTTTTTGGTGTTATTTGTTTGGTTTTGTTTTGGTGTTTTGTTATTTTTTGTTGTTGGTTTTTTTTGTTTTTGTTTTTTTGTTGTTTTGTTTTGGTGTGGTTTTTTTTGGTGGTTTTTTTTTTGTTTTGGTTTGGTTTGGGTTTTTTTTTTTTTTTTGTTTTGGTTTTTTTTTTTTTTTTTTTTTTTTTTTTTTTTTTTTTTTTTTTTTTTTTTTTTTTTTTTTTTTTTTAACTTATGCCTGTCTTTGTCTTCTCTTCTATCCCTTGCTACACTTTGAGCAGAAGATGTACTTAGAAGCCTTCCCCAGTTACTGATGCAGGAGGGGGCATAGCTTTAACATATTGGACAGACTGAGCTGGTCTGGTAGTATAAAACAAGCAAATTCAAGTGCATTTTGGGATGACATGCACATCTAACAAAATCAATCAAAAATAAAATAAAACTAGGTTTTCCAAATACATTGTTACTGTGTGTTTGACAGGTGATGTTGTTTATAAACAAATAAATTGCATTTTGTTTTGAGGAGGAGATGGAGAACATTTTTTTTGAGGACATCTAATGTAAGGATTACCTTGTTACCAGGGGAGGTGGCAGCCTCTCTGCAGCAGTACTCTGTGCATCTGTTACACTTCAGCTGCTGTAAACTGGTGGTGAAATGTCCCTGTCAAGAAGTCGTTCTGGTTCCAACCAGTCTGCTCTCTGTTGAGTTGGTGGGGTGTGGGTCTGATTTTCTAAGTCTGTGGAGTTTTTCAGCCTGTAGTAGCTGATTTCTTGTTCTCTTGAGAGAACTCATCCCTCTCAAGGACAAAGAATGTAAATAGTCTTTATCTCTTCATAACATGCTAGTTTTCTCATACAACCCTCTCACAGGTGTTGTTCCTATTATTTAACCAATGAAGACAAGTGTTGTCTTTACTTACCAATTATACGGTTCTTCAGTGCAGCATGTTATAAAAGGGCTGCACAGAACTGTAAATAAGGCCTTCTGATGTTTCTTCTGCCTGGAGTCAAGCTCTTCATTTTCATCTCCAACAGCGCCAGTGGGGTTTTCTAGAATTTGAGTAAGTTTTTGGGCAGTGGCTGCTTTAATAGCTTATGCTTTTAGGGCTCTTACCTGTTGTGGCTTATGCTAGAAGGGAAGCATCCTTTATTTCAATAAGGATTACATGCTTATCTCTTTTTCCTTCAAAATGTCTTTGCTTATGTTTCTAAGACATCTTTTCTGAGTGATTTCTGACTGGCTTCTTTTTGTTGGTTCTGTTTTTCCCATCATAGACACAGTGTATCAATGTGCTTTACTAAATGCATTTTGCAGCAGTATCCCCTCTGTATGGCCAACTGGCCTTTCCTGTCTCACAGAGACGCCACATGACTATTCTTACAGCAGTCCCTTACTCAGGCTTCTTGAGTGGCTTCTTCTGCTTTCCCTATCAGGTGGCTTCTCCAGTTTTCTTTCAAAGTAGACCTAGTGTGAATATTTGCTAATAGCACAGACATAGCCTTGCGCTGTATGACCTGGGAGAAGCTGTTAGCTTTTGGGTCCATGTGTTACCCTAATTGCATCCCCTCTCTTCATGCACTGCTCCTTCTCTTCTCCCTAAGTGATCAGGTCCAAAGAGAAAATTTTCCGAGCAGTCCCTTGGCTGGGTAAGGAGGTGCCTGGGTGGCCGTGTTGAGGATGCTAATGCCCTGCAGGTCTGGGATGAATAAGGCTGGGAGACCTTCCTGTGTGGCTGTGCGCAGTTCATCGTCCTGGGGAAGACACTGCAAAACAAATGATCCCTCTCTGGATGTTTTTTAGTTCTGGGTGCCTTGCTGCTGCCTGCACAAGGGTCTCACCCCGCAGTCTGGTGCTCCAGTGCCACGGTGTATGTTCCCAAAGGCCAAATTAAGCCTGGAATTAATTGCATTTTGGAAGTCCAAGGTAAGCTCATATCTATGGAGAGAGCATGGACCAAGAACCCTTGTCTCCGAAGAATTGGTTTGGGCAGGAGTGACTTAGAGGGCTTTCCCCTCGTATCAGTCCCTCCACTAAAAATAGTCCTGTTATACTCTTTCCACATGCCACTCTCTTTCTGAATTAAAAGCTAAATGTACCAGTTCTGGGTGGTACAGTACAAGCTGTTCATAGTAATCCTGAGGGTTCCCTTTGATGTGTAAGCTGCACAGTGTGTCGTGACAGTGTCCTTCCTTTATTTAGTCTTGTTGTTACTCCATGCCATACATCTGCTGTGACAAGAAAATTGAAAGTGTGGAAGAATTTAAAAAACAGATTACTGTTTTTTAAACAGTCTACCTGACAGGCACCAGAGAGAGAGAAAAAATTCTTTGTGTCCCTACCTCTGCCACAAGCTGGTAATGTGGTCTCAAGGAAGTTAATTGGAAGTTCCTCATTCTCTGCCTGAGATTGCTCATTCACTCATTCACTCCTGAAGATTTTCAGGAAGTACAATGTAATTTATAGATCTCTCCTACAGGGAAACCCTGTTTTCTGACTTCAGGCTATAACTCCTAGGGAACAAATAATTTCTCTTATATTTGATATTGATGTTGTCTCATTACTGAAGGATTAGAGATTTAAAAACAAGTTTTGGTGATTGTGGTGTAACTTGATTTATGCCTGTCAGTAGAGTAATAATAAAAATTCTGACAAGTTTAGATTCTTTTCCTATTGTTAGCATTCTTATATTGCAACATGGAGACAAGTCTGCTGGCATATATCTGTGCAGAAAGAGTCATAATATACTGCATGTAATAGAAAAGGGAAGGGGGATGGAGGAATAAAAGAAAAGGTTTCTAAAAAGCAACATGATTAAAAAGAAGTGGATATGAAATGTAGCTTTAAACAGTAAAAATACAGAAATCTTCAAAGCTTCATCTGTTATCCTGTGATTGTAAGGCAGAACCCCGTGTTGTGTACTGCCAGTAACTATATATCAAAAATCGTTGCTTCTGGATATTTTTGAGAATGAGTGAAAACTTGTTCACAACATTCAATTGCTACCTTACAAATAACTGAGTACAAAGCAATAGTAAAAATGCTCATCGGATAATGCAGCAATGAATATGGTATGTGGGATTTGTTGCAAATGAGAAACATCTTTAGGTTGTTATTTTCCTTCAATAATTGGGAACCATTCTTCTCTTTTAATAAGCATTAAAAACAAATCTGGAATGTCACATCACTTCCACTGGCACAAGTACATGCCTTGGGAGCACCTCTCTCTGCCTTGGTAGACAGACACAGATTTACTGAAGAATCTTTTTTGCAAAAATTGCTTTTGATTGCAAAATAAGTACTTTACTCTCAGTTTTAGTCTCTGACTTCCTGACTGTGACTTCAGCTCCTCCAATAGAAATCTCCATAGTTACAGAAAGGCACCTGGAGGCACCTAAGTTAATGCACTGGAATGTAGCTGAGTAGTTTTATGTTTTCTTGGCTTTCTGTTAGTGTAGTTGAGGCTCCTCCCTGTAAATTTCTGATAAAACCATGCAAAGTTAATGATGATTCGATATGTAAAAGCTTCCTGTAGCTTTAACAGACATATGCATTTCTGAGATAAAAGTACTGAGTACCTTGACTCTCGTCATTTGGCCATCCTTTTTGGTTTTTTTTTCCTTCATTTATTTCTGCTATCCTAAACCAAGTTGAACATCAAAGTAATTAAGCAGAATTGAATCATCCATGCATCTGATGAGATAAAGACATCTTAACATGAAGTTTTGTTTTAATTGCCTTTTATGGAGCACAAGAGAATTGTAAATAGCCAGATGAGCTTTCTGTGATTAGTAAAACTGGCCATTCCTGGACGATGACAAGCTAGAGAAAACTTGCATGTTGACAATAGAAAAAGGAAAATTATAGAAATAAATTTTCATTTTTCATATTATTTGACTAGATGCCAAAACATTTTAAATGTTTTAGAGTTGCTCAACACATTTAAAGCAAGAAGCAATTAAAAATATATATTTAAATTTTCACCTTTTTCATAAACAATTATACATGTTTAAAAAATGGGGATCCCTTTTAGGAAGATTTGCTTAATTTGAATCCAGGTCTATCCTCATTATCCTTGATGTAATTTCTATAACCTAGCTCATTTCTGAAGGTTGTGTGTATAAGTGGTTAAGAACCTCTCAAGGCCTTGCAGGAATGGTATTTTAAAGCAAGGAATGGATCACCTTACTGATGAAAGTCAGTCTGGTACCTTATTTACAACAGCATCTGCTGACACTGCTGTCTTTGAAAGCAGATCTCTTCCTGACACTCTCCCTGTATAAACGGGTGACTCCAAGGACGTCATGTGTCCAAATTTAATTTAGGTATCTCTAGCCAAGCAATGAACTGAAAAATTAGTAAGTTACCTGTGAGATGTTAGCAGATTTCATAGAAAAATGTACAATTACAGCTGCCTACTTGGCACAAGCTGTAAGGGAAATTTTGCCTTCTACTTCTTCATAGGGAAAAAATACTTATTTTCTCACATGAAATTGAAGGTGGTTTTATATGTGGTAGGTCCTTTTCATGCCTTAAAATCAAAGTTTGAAGGATTTTACAGATCTTCTGATTCTTTGCCTTTATGAAGCACGAATACATTTTTTTATTTGTTGATATATGGGTATGTACAACTGGAGTTTTGTCCAGTCATAATTTAATAAATCTCTTTATGATATGAACGGTCATTTAAATATCTGGAATCCCAGAATAATTGTAGTGATTGAAGAAAGGCATCCTAGACATAAGAGTTGGTCCAGAGGAGAACCATAAAAGATGATGAAGGGGCTGAAGCACCACTCCTGTGGTAAAGAACTGAGAGTGATGGGGTTGTTCAGCCTGGAAACAAGGAGGCTCTGGGCAGACATTTCTGTCTTTTCAGTACTCAAAGGAGGCCTACAATAAAACTGGAGAGGGACATTTCAGTAGGGCCTGTAGTGATAGGACAAGGGGTCATGGTTTTAAACTTCAATTTAGACTAGATATAAGGCTCTATTTTTTTTTTTTTTTTTTTTTTTTTTTTTTTTTTTTTTTTAATGAAGGTGAAAGGCTGAAACAGGTTGCCTAGAGAGGTGGTGGATGCCCCATCCCCAGAAACAGGGGTCAGGTTAGACAGGACTATGAGCAACCTGGGCTTGTTGAAGGTATCCCTTCTAATTGGAGGGGGATTGGACTAGATTACCACTGAAGATCCCTTCCAGCCCAAACAATTTTATGATTGTCATTTAGTCAAGAAAGATTTTAAAAGCTCTGCAATGGAGAAGATATGACATTGCTCATTCAGGCCAAAAACTGTTAAGCAGTGCTTATGCTGATAGTATGTCTGAGAATCAGACTCTCTTAAGAAGACATTTATCTTTTTGTCTGGAACCATGTCATACATCTTCTTGTCTGGCCCTTTTCCGTTTTTCATGTGTGATACCCTTGAGCAACTGCTACTGCTTTTTTGCCTGTGTTCTCTTCAGAGCCAGAATTTCAGAGAAAAGAAATACACTAACCATTTATTCATTTGTCCATTCATCCCTTTCCTGCCTCTTCCTCATTTGCAAAATGAGCAGGAAGCTATTTGAGACAATGACTCATCACCAGATTTTATGAGGGGATTATGCTGAACCTCATTGGTGTACACACTAGGCTTGGTTGGAGGTCAATGTCTTGGCAGCATTCCCCTGTAAATACTATACAAGTACCAAGCTGTTGATATTGAGAGTGTTAAGTTGTTTCTGCCTTCCTTCTGGTGTGCTTTTTGTCCTCAACAGTTGCTAACATGGGGGCAAGGTGACAAATTCTGTCCCTGTATCGAACATAGTAATTGGACCTTCAGTTGGTATGTAGGTAGCTGCACAGCAGCAGCTGCTTTCCTGGAATGTGCACTGATTTTTACTTTCCTTAATTTACAGAGCTGTTGTGGTGAGCCCCTAAAATATGATTATTGGTCATGGCCTTTCACTTTGTAAGTTTTTCTCCCATTTACTACAAGAGTGCTTCCTGCCCCTTTAAATCTATTCTTGCTCTGTATCACACGTTACATTCGTCAGGTTGCTTTAAGGGGTCTTTAAGATCCTTCAGCTTAGGGAGGTGTCAGGTCTTTGAAATCAGGGAGATTTCCATGAATTTCAGAGTTACGCAACAGAATCCCAGCTGGGGATTTGGTATTTACCTCTTTGTATTTCTCTAACACTTCCTGCATATTTATGGACACACAAAGCAGCTGTAATAAGCTGTATATTCAGCAGAATTTGAGGAGGTCCAAGAAGCAGTCCCAATAACACAACTACCTCATTAACTCTGTTTTCCAGAACCCTGCCAATGGCATGTTACTTAATTTCTGGTACAATGGGCCTCTCTACAGGTTGTACACAAGACTTTGAAAAGGTCATTTGAAGGCTTACCAACAGTGCAAGAAAACAACAAATGTCCCATAAGGTTGAGTTTTAAGGTGTTCTTCATGTTATCTTAATTTCCTGATTTTTTAAAAAGTTAGTTTGCTCTGAGAACCTTGGAAGATTAAGGTAAAAGAAAGGTGAAAGAAACTTACCAGGTGTGAATACAGGTTTTTGCCATCTGACACCCCCAGTGAATCTTACTTGTTGCCCTATGTTTCTCTACTCCTGCAGGACATTTCATTGGAGCCTTTCTGTCTTTTCTGGAAATAAAGACTTCCTCCACTAGGCAGGTACAAAACTTCATTTGGCTTGGAAAGTCTTCTCTATAGACAAGCTCCTCTATCACCAGGCACACTACTGGATGCTTTGTTTAACTTAGTGATGGGGACTGACAGGATTTCTGTGAGGGATAAGATGAAGAGCATTTGCCAAGTGATCCATCCAACCCCAGGCACACTTAGTTTTGGGCAGACCTCAGTGTTGACTCACATCTGCACCTCTCTCAGTGTCTAACATCCAGGCAGTAAAGTCTCTGTCTATAGGAAAATAATAACTGACTGTTTTTCACAGCAATGAGGCTTTCTCTGTGACATGATTTCTTAGAGAAGAAAAGATATGTGTTCTAAGCTCTATTGCTTTTTCTCTTCCTTTCTCACGTGCAGAGGAAAATCAGCCATTACCAGAATATGTCTCTTACTCTTTGCTGGTAAACAGCATCTTGTCGTTTTTTGGTTTTCTTTTGTTTGTTCATTTCTTTGTTTTTCTAATATAGGGATGTTCAGTTAGATCTGGATTTTGAAACTGTTTGTTCTATAAGCAAAGAAAATAATGAAGCTTTATTTGTTTTTAATTTCTTTTTCTATCTTATGTCACCCTCATTTTCCTATCATCCTCTCTCTAGGTGAACCTGATTCAGAAAGGACAGATCTGCAGATACTCCTGGTGCCAGCAGATGGAATAGCTGCAAGGCAAAGCAGATTAATGTTTCTTACCCATTTTTAATAGGCCTTCTTTCATTAAAGCTGTCTCTTTCCACTACCTATTCATCCTGAAACTTGTAGAAACCTCACAAGTTAAAGACTAGACTCATATATCTGCATTCCATTTTTGGAGAGTTTTTTTCTGAGAACTGAGAAAACGAACAAACACCTTGTAATGAGGATGTTTCTTCATCTTGTATTATCATGATTTTATTTTATCTGATATTACAAATATTGATTAACTTGAAATTAAAAATGCTGATTCAGGTGAACATATATTTAATTAGAGACCAGCTGAATGGCAAGGCTTCCTGGTGGTGTAAACTTATTTGGAATAATGAGGGAAACTGAAAGAATTGCAGAGGGATTTTAGGAGATGGAGATAATACCATATATAGAAGCTGCCACCATATGTGGTGCAGTGATTCTGCCAAGTGTCTGGAAGCTGGGGAATAGGTGGGTTATTCTTGTGGATAACTTATGTTCCTGCCTGGGCATTTGCATTTGGCCACTGTTGGAAGTGACAGTCTGAGCTCGTTGGACTCCTTTCAGAGACAGTACAAGTCTCTTACGTTCCTACAAGCTTCTGAAATAAATGTGTTTTAAAAGCCAGGAATGCTGTTTCAAGCCTTACAAAGAACTAAGCAAAGGAAAAACATGAAAGCAAATGAAAACAAACCAGACACTCATGCATAAGTTTTACTTGGGAAGAAACAACTATAATATTGAGCATTTATGCATGTATTTCTCATTAAGAAGTCTTCCAGCTGTCTCACTTTGGTAGCTTACACTCTGATTTATAAAGAAAAATGCTATCTTTGTGAGAATCAAATATTTTCAGTTCACAGGGTATGAAAATCTTTAGTTTGGCTCGATGTACAAAGTGAACTTCAGCACGAATTCCTCAAGATGAGATTAAAATCATACATTTACAATCACTTTCTGTTAGAAACCTTTGGAGAAACAAACTCCATTACAAAAATGGTTTGTTTTGCCTGGAAAGAGAAAGTCATTAATGTTTGGCTTATCATGGTCACTATCTAAAATATAAACACAGTTCTCTGTCACCAGAGTGTCTGAGGAATTGCTGGTTAATTCTACTTAGAGGGAAAAGACATTGTGTTTTAGATCTCTCCCTGTCAGAATTGTCATGTACTGTTGCAGAAACAGGTATAGGTAGTATTGATTGATCTTTACTGATTTTATTTCAAAATGAATGGATACCAAGTTCAACAGTCTTTCTATGAAGAATGTCTAGAAATAGCATCATCTTTTTTATTAAAAACAACAGCACTATCAAAATACTGATGTGAATAAAACACTTAAAACAGTTTTAGTTATCAGGTTTGTTTTAACAAGAACTCACCTCTTTGTTAAAGACAAAACTCACCAAACACTAATCTAAATAAAAACATTTCCCCCCATCCACCCCTATAACTTATTCTTTGAAACAAACACAAATTTTTTGTGTGTTCAAAACTTAGACTAGTTTTTCAGAATCCTTTATTATTTAAAAAAAATAAAATTGAATTGATAAAACAATATGGTTAATCATCTTCCACATGAAAAGGATGTTTCTTAAGAGGAAAGAAACCCCACAATTTTGAGGTTTTCCTTAAGTTGTAGCTCCAGAATACCACATGTTCTGGAATGTGCCTGAATGAAATTCAGATCTCTTTTTACACATAATCTGATTTAAAAAAATAAAAGAAAAAGAGACAGTAAACAGATTGTAATTGTTAAATGGAATTAATTATATAGTTCCTAGTGTTCTAGCAGTCATAGCTGCTTTTCATTTTCTTCCTTAACCTTTTGATGCCAGTTGCAAAAGTGTTTTGTACTCTTGTAGGATCACAGTTTTGTACTCATGTAGGGTTTGTAAAGTACACAATTATCCTGTTACTGTGTATAAAGCAGTTACAAGGTTGTATGGTTCTGTGGGTAGTATGAATGATCATGGATTATAAGGGATAAAGTGTTACTGAAGAAGGACATTGTGCTTTAATGAAAGCATTTTTCTTTGATGGTGTCCTATTAAATTATTCTGGGGATTTTTTGGTTTGGTGGGGGTTGTTTGTGGTTTTTTTTTGTGTGTGTGTGTTTTTTTGTTGTTGGGTTTTTTTTTTTTTTTGGTGGTTTGTTTTTTTTCCTTTCGATCTGTCTTTTGAGCCTCTACCAGCCTTGAAATCATTCTCCTCATTGATGAATTAGCTTTTAAGTAATAGCAAGCATTGCATTTTCATGCTCTCTGTCTTCAGCAGTTGCCTATTTCAGAGGGAATAGGGAAAAGCAGGATGGTATTATTGAATACTTTATGCAGTACATAGTGGTGCCACAGTTTTCTTCACACACTGCCTGATCTCCTCAGTGCAGATAGAGACTTGCTGGCCTGCCCATAGCACGAGGAATGAGGCTTTGCTGCTGTGTTCACAGGCTGTTTCTGAGCACGTGGGCCACGTGCTGGACTCCTCAAGTCTCATTACTAGATAAGAAGTAAAGTCAGGTTTTGGGCTAAATATCCTGGAGTTTTACAATTACTGAAGTATTCTTTCTGGGTCTTTGAAAGCAGAAACCTATTGGCATAGAAACCTATAGCCCAATTGGCTGACTTAACAAAGTTATAATCTACAGAGAAGGGGAGGTTGAGGAGTTGGGCTTTTTTGAGTGTATAAATATGCCTGTCTCCTATGCACAAGTATTTGCACCTCTTCCATCTACAGAAAAATTAAGGGATAAAGAGTAGTTTCAAAGGATGTATTCTGTTGGAGTCTATCCAGGCTGAAAACTAGGATTTCTCTTTCCATCTGCATTTCTAATTTCTATTCTAATGAAGCAAAACAAGAGTGATATGCTTCTTCAGATATCTGCCTAAAGTTTATGGAGTGATTATCTTTCCATATATAGCATGTTCTTCTTTGCCTTTTGGAAGTTGTTTTCAATGTCTGAAGGTTAGCATTTAGGTCATAGCTTTTATAAGTTTAACATAAGCCTTTAATCTCTCTTGAATGATTTTTGTATGTAACTTATTCTCATAATTATTTCTAATAAAGCTACAACATAGCAGGGAACAGTACATCCTTGTAGTATCTGAATTCCTTATCTTACTTATTTAGATCATATTAGCAGAAGAAATACTCTCTGTCCCTTCTTATTTCCTAAAAAATGGACCTTCCTAGACAATGTAACGAAGCAAGAATAATGCAGAAAAAGAATATTGAGATTTGCCTAACAACATCTTGGTTAGGAAAGTGATAGAATTTTGAGGGAAGATGTTGCTTATTCTCTTTCTCTCTCTCTCTCTGTGCCTGAGGTTAAGTTAAAATGAGAATTATGCTAAAGCAGTAATAAAAATAGGTTTTTAAACATTGTGGCTTATCACCCATATAGAAATCAGTAATATAACTTAGTTATCTGGAATTTGTACAATATGTACTTATGCCTTAGTAACAAAAGACGTCTTCTGAACTAATTTGCTCAGTAATTTAAGGAGTATTGTGAGCTGATGAATATTCTCTGTTACCTCAAATTCCTTTGACTATTTTATGTCTTATTAATTATATAAAAAATGCTTGGTCCTTAGTGATTTTGAAATACATACTTTCACAAAAAAAAAAAAAAAAAAAAAAAATTATAACTCACTTTCTTTCCAACTTTTGTGATTGTACTCCTACTGTCACAGTGCTACTTCCAATACATTTGTTCTGGAAATGAGAAAATTTGATGACTGTGTCTCAGGTATTCCATTATGACTTTAGTCCCTGTAAGGAAAAAGTTCTGACAAGTGGGCCAGCTGGCTCTCTTCTCCAAAAGACAAAGAGTAACTGTCTTGGTTCCTCCATCCCAGGGTTTGAGGTTCTTACCTTCTCTCTCCTCAAAACTTGCACTCTGACCAATTTGCCTGTGAATTACTTAGAACATCACAGGCAGGCTTCAGGGTAAATCAACATTTCAAATGTTCAACCACGAACAAAGCAGGCAAAGTTCTGTAACAATTTTTGACTGCTTCCCAGAGAACAGTTTTTAATTTTTTTTCTCTCCAATGCTGTCTGCTGCATCCATTGAGAAACACCCCTATGTTTCTACAGATCTACAAATCCCAGGGATGAGTAAGATCCTTGGGAATTTTTGACTACTTTTTTTTAGCCCACATCTTAAATTTTACCTATGCTTCAAAGAAACCAGGATTGTTTCAAGATTTTTGTAATCCCAAGTAGTTTATATAGTGTGTATTTGCTGCACCAGGTTGAGTGTTCTTCATACTACTGTAGAGGATGATGAATGACTTCTGAAGAGGTTAAAATCAGACTCATCCTCTCACTTCTGAGTCCAAATCCACGTTGGTGACAATTACATGCATTAAGTAGGAGCTGCCATGAAGGTGTTGCAACCTGATTTCTCCTAGAGAAGTTTTATTACAATGAAATTAATATATCATAGGGAGTATTAAGGTTGAGGGTTTTTGTTTGTATTTTGCTGGTTTTTTTTAACAAGTGATCTTATGGCTAGTCTGTGTAGAGGTTTATTGTTAACTACGACCAGTTCACTGAAGGATTGGTTTTGGGAGCACATGCTAATTAAGCACAATCTCATTGCTATTTTATGAGACTAAGATGATTCTGCTTTCAAACTCAATCCACAATCAGTCCTGGACAAGGATTATTTCCTGGTTATGGAGTAATAAAAAAAATTATTGAATTTTATTGCTGAATGCTGAAACACATGTTCAAGCCATCACTTCTGACTTTATACTTTGTTATTCTACTTTATCTATATCTCACACAGGCAAAAAGTGCTAATTTTTGTACAGAAATCATTGTACAGAAATACTTCTCATTTAAGTGTTATGTAGCACAACAGGCTGCATGGGAATTTTTCTGGTTCCTGAAAATGTTATTTGGCTCATATAATACAAGGATACAAATACTTGCTTTACCAAACAATTTGTTACTAGAATGTTTTTATAAATTGGAATATAATCTTAAATAATTTAATATATCTCACACTGTTGAAGAGTTGAGGCAAATAGCCTTAAAGTCATTACAAACATTGAATGAGAAAAAAGCAAGGAAAGAAGCAAGAGAAAGGTAAATTATGTTTCACTGTTTCACTTGCTCTGCTACAAGTGGAATTCACTGTTCAGAAATCACAGATAAACTGTCCTTTCTTCCTTTTAGTAAAAATCCATTGTTTGGAAAGTTAATATCAGTCAATTCTTTGTGAAAAATTGCTAATTTGTATTCCTTCTGGATGCTTGTATAGCATAGGACACTCAGGAAATTGCCAATTTTTAGAAAGGTCTTTGTGGCAATGACAGTAAGACACATACAATCTAAAACTGTGTATGCAGTGAAGTGAATCCAGGACAAAGTTTTTACTTCATCCTTTGACACCATCTGAGTCTTTTTGCATTCAGCTTAGAACCTCTGCTCTCAGAGCAGGCTGCCCTTTGTGATGGAGATAGATACTGCTGCCAATAACTGGAATATTTTTTTTAAATGCATGCTACCAGATGTGCTTCAAATGCAGCTTTGTTCAATATTTTTGTACATTTTTTTCTTTTGGAAAATAGTATTTAAAAGGAAGATCATATTTGTTTCCTCTGAGTAATACTTTTTTTTTTGTGGTAGGTGCAAGCTGAATTGGTTAAACTTTGAAAATAGGTCAATGGCTAGTACAGTTTGTTTAAAGACCAAAGGACTCATTATCATTATCATTTATCAGGACTCGTTAGATGTTGTGGTTATGAGGTCTCACACTTAAAACAAACTTCAGAGTCTCAAGCAATAATGTGTACTATTCCACAGTTTAAAGTGTCACATATTCATAACACAAAACAAGTTGTATTAGTTGTTAGAGACCAGAATTCTTGTTCATTTGAATACAGTCCAGTTTTGATCATTTTAAGGGGACAAATGCATCCAGGGTTGGGTTTTGTTTGTTTGTTTGTTTGTTTTCTTGTTTTTGTTTGTTTTTTTTGTTTTTTGTTTGTTTTGTTCTTTTTTTGGTAAATAATTAATATATTGTTATTTTTAAGTGTGTTAGAATAATCAACTGCCATTTAGCATGTTGTTGATACAAATTTTGGTAGAATCAAACCTGATGAGAAGTTTTCATTTAAATAAGGAAAACTGTATAAATAGCAATCAGTTTGACTACAGCCCATGATTGAAAACCACATGTAGCTTACTTGTTTTGTCATGAAAGCTCTTTAGCACTTGCATACATTTACACAGTGTGTCCATCCTGCTTTGCACAGTGTGTAGCTGGCAGCACTGTTGGGTTTTTGTGTTTTCTCTTTATTGTGTTACACCAGGTAGTAACCACTGGTTTGACTGATTTAAAGAAAAAAAAGATCAGGAGTCAAGAATTATGCTTACAATTAGAGGTACAGGTACAAAAAATTATCTCCTCTGTGTTACACTTTTAAGGAGTGAAAATTAGTGTATCCAGCATCCAAGCATGTCTCCAGCATGCATCTTGGCCTGGCAGGTTGCCTGCAGAGCAACATAAGCAGACTGTGGGAATGACCACTTTCCACTCTGCCCATTCAGATGTGCAGCCCTGGGACAGGCTTGTGCAAGATGACAGTAAAGGGTGTTGGACTGACTTGTTAATTTTATCTGTACAAGCTGAGCTATTTGCAATTGGCTATTCAAGATTAACCTTTCACTGAGTGCAAAGTACAACAAAATTTCTATGACTTCTTATTAGTTTTCAGTGCAGGTTCCTTGTTAGGAAAAAAACCCTTTGCCTTTGTTGAAATGACAGTTTAGATTTCATTAGAGAACAATGCTTGTAAACTGCTTCTGTCAGTAATGTTCAGTTCCTTCAAAGCAACTTTTCTAATTAATGAAATCAATTGCTAAGTTGCGTTCCATCTGGGTACTTGTGTAGTTGCATAAGACACTCAGGAAATTGCTGTTTTTTAGAAAGGCTTTTGTGGCAATGACAGTGAGACGTGCACAGCCTAAAACTCCTTTCACCTTTCTGAGATGTGAATCTAGGATAGAATTTTTACTTTGTTCTTGGATTTTTTATTTTTTTGATTTTTTATTTTTTTACAGACCTTAGAGGCTCTGCTCTCGAAGCAGGCTGCCCTTGGTGCTGAGGTGGGTACTAGTGTCAATCCCTGGAGCTGTGCTGGAGCACTGCTGATCTTGCAGGAGCTGCCTGAAGGGATGTGTGATCCCAATATAATGCTGGTGCACTAAGACTGCTGTTTTCTCTGTAATTCTGAGACTGTAATTCAACCAACTGCCTTGTGTCCAGCAGAGAAGTCACAAATAAATTCTTATTGTCCACCTGTGACACTTAAGTGCTGGGAACAGATTAAGACTGGCTACAGTGAGCAAGATTTTTAGCCGTCTGTATTTCAGGGCTTTTGTCACTTTTTAAATATTGGTTAATATTTATTAGCTTCCTTAAAAAGCCTCTTTGTAGGGAATAATACTGTATTTGGTTTTGTGCATATTCAAAAAATACAACTATGTTAGTCCTTGCAAAGTTTTTTTTTTTTCCTTTGTGTTCTTAAAGTATTTGAAAACATCAAAGTCTTTTTATGGCTTTTTATTTTATGGGCAGTCAGAATACCACAGGACGGCCAAAACTTGTATTGTTTTGGCTCTGCAGACATCTTGACAGATTAAGGCTGTCAGCAGAATGTGTAAACACCATTTCCAGCTTTTTACACTGGTCACTAAAGTGTCCTTAAGTGCAGCTCAGGAATCTAGTCCTGCAAGACAAACCCCTCAATCATATGACTGAATGATGGTCAGGGGCTTCTGTTAAAATGTTTTAATAACTTTGCACTTCACAGCAGAAAGTCAGTTCTCTTGTATTTGAGCCACAGTGATTGATCATCTCTGTGTAGCTAGTCCACTGACAGATAAGTGCATTCACTTTAAACAGCATCTACCTCCAACCTGAGACAGTGTAATTATTTATAGAAAAGTGTAGTTCTTCAGAAACTATAATACAACTGCAGCAATTACCTTACTAGTCCCTGTTCATTCTGCATATTGATGGCTCTCTACATTCTACAGCTTGTCACACTGCAAAGAAGAATCTGCAAAGTTCCTGAAAATTTTGTGGAGTATACTGCTTTATAGTAAAGGAAAGATATGCTAATATAAAAAAAGACTCTGATTTCTCACAATAATTTTATATTTTTTAAAGGAAAGAATGAGGAGAGTGGGAAATTATCTCGTCAAAGCTTCCTTCACAGGTTTTTGCCTAGTTCTTATGTTGTTTAGGCCTATTTGTTTTGTTTTGTTTTTTTAGTTTTCTCATCACTTGGAAGTCCTTCAGTGAATTCTAAGTCTAAGGAAACCCCGATCACCTTATTACCTACCTTAATGTCTTGGCAGGGCTAGGCTGGTGCCATGACATGGGTGCACAGTTGAAAATGATGAATGAAATAACAAATAGATCACTTTAAATAAGTTATGGAAAAAGCTTATGATAAAGATATGGTTCTTGCAGGCTTTGATAAAAAGGTAATGTCCTGTAAAAAACCTCAAGTAACTGTACCAATTCTGTTACACACATTTTTCACATTTTATATGAATTTCATTTTGTCTTTAGAAAGTCTAAAATTTTTAAACCTTGTACTGCATAATGCATTGACATAGCAAAGCTTTAAATATGAAATACTAGTTTAAAATACTAATATATTCATATAACTACTGTCTTTGAAGAAAATACTTCATCAAAATGGTGCATTTTGATGTGTGTATCAGTAGTAACAGTGGCAGGTGAGGCATTTTATCTTCTCTCTGTGCCTACCCCTGTGTCTGTCATCCACTGCAGTAGTATTTTGGGTTCAGTTGTATTCTAAGGGGAGAAAACAGACCTGCCTTTAAAAACAGAACAAGATTTTCACATAGTTTTCTTGGATTGGACCAATTTCTCACTCTAGTTCTTTTGTGCTGAAAAGATAGCAGAGATGTGAGATGTAGCAGCAGTAAGTTGCCTGTTGTAAGACCTGCTAAAAGTTGCTAATTGTTTGAAAAAAGCCTTTTTGTACTTGAAAATACATTATATTGTACTGTGAAAGAGCATTAGAAAATGAATGCAGAAAGTATTTAGAACACATACAACAAAAACTATTGTATGTGAGTAAAATGCCTTTTCCCAAGCATATTTGTTTTGACTTTTGTGCTGGTCTCCACCATGGTAAAGTACTCTAATGGTTAGGAAAATTAAGAATTTAATGCCCTTGTATAAAAAAATCTGGATAAGAGTTGGTTATTCTAAATTTGCATAACGATATTTTCTACTCATGTACCAATCGAACCCATCATTTAGCGTTTTTAGAGGGGAAGAGCAGACTTGGAAAGTTAAATGTTTGGAAGGGCCATGTTATTGTCCTTAAATTTAGTAAACAGAATTTAGATGTAAAATTGCAGAAGTCAAGGTCAAAAGAAAAGTGTGATTGATGCAGACAAAAATAGTCTGTGGAAAAATATCAGAAAATTATTTTCATTTTACCTAAGTTGCTCTCATAAAAGGTGAAAAGAAAATCAATTTCTTAGCTTTTAAGTTCTTTGCAGTTCTTCAGGAAATGTAAAACCTCACTTCAGAGAGATCCCTGAAATCACATGAAATCTTGTTCTCTATTTGATGAAAAGCGTGTTTTGGAACATCTGACATTTAATGAGTTCCATGAGAGAGGAACCACTGTGCTGGGGTCACATTTTCACTTTAATCCTAACTTTCTTTTAACCTAAGATTTGACATTAAATATAATTAAAATTGAAAGCCTCTTTTGAGAGGAAATATTTAAATCTGAAACTATTGAAATAGGGTACATCTAGAAGGGTGGAAGCATCCCATCCCTTTTTGCTTTGAGGAAACAAAATCTAAAAAAAACCACCAACCAGACGACAACAAATAACCAACTTACAAACCATCCTCCCTCCCCCCAAACAAACATAAACCACAGAACTCAAAACCCCAAAATTTGTCAGGATTTCTGGTTTGAGACAGTGTTTCAGTTTAAATTGTAGCACTTTGTGGGAACTTTGAGGAACCATAAAAAAATGGTTCTGTATAAAAATTTTTCACGGACGCCTACTAAAGATTAACTGAGAGAAAACAAGATTCCTGAAAATTGCTGATACACATTTTTTCAGTGAAACCCCGTTGGCTTTTGCCACCCGTGCTGTACAGCCACTTGGCCTAGAACCAACCTCTCTTGCCGTTCTTCCCAACATCAATGTTTGAAGTGCAGCTCTGGGATCAGATCATTGAGCAAGCTTTTTAGCACTCTGGCCTTTGTTTTTAGCAAAAGAGAAACAAGGAATTAATAGTTGCCTTTGGTGGGATGGTGATCCCTTGTTCTGCATGTGCTTTTAACCCAAGTTGAGTAGTGTATCTTGTATTAGAGGTGTTGGCTTCGTCAGCTGCCTGCTCACATGCAGTGGGCTTCCCCATCATCCACCTTTCTAGTAAATTTTGGCATGTGGATTTTGTGTTTTGGTAGAAAATGTGTGGTGGAGTTCTGCATAAATGAAACAAGAAGGAAAATAGCTCTTGAAAAATACTGTTTTGAGAAAATGCCAATGCATACAACTGTCATAGTTAAACAACTTTGAAAGAGAAGGATGAATCCTGAAGTCAGCTGGAAGTCAAAAAAATGTGTAAAAGAACTGCAAATGAACTATCTGGGCAAATATCATTGCAGTGATTGAAAGAGATTGTGTATCCACCTCTTGCTGTATGGTGATGATGTAGAACAAACATTTTTATTGTTGTTATACATGTATGCTTTAAGCAGCAGTGAATCTATTTTAAATAAGGAACATTCAGTTTTAACTTCTTCAGTGTGTGATTATCTTTTTTTTTTTTTTTTTAAAGATCTTTATGGTTATGGCAAAATCTTTCATCAGCCGATGGTATAATGGACTACCAGTTGGATGATACACAGGTGTCTGAAACATGATATGTACTTCTCCTCTTCCGTGTCCATGGTGAGTTTTGCTTCGGTACATATATATTAAATGCTTCAGAGAAGGAACTAAAAGGTGAGCCACATTGGATGTTGTTCTCACTGTCTTCATGTGGATTAACCTAAAGTTGTCAATCTAATGACTACATAAAGCCCATTCTTTTTTTGTAAGCTGCTTGAAAATGTTTTAAAAACCTAAGTTCAGAAATAACTGTGTAGAATTTTTTTCTTTTTGGATGATTTTTGAGCTGTGCAAAAAATCCCAATATACAACTTGAAATGCTAGCTTTGCCTTCAGCTTGAAAGCATCTTTACCTTCATTTAGTGTGTCCATTTCAAATTAGATTCCAACCAAATGTTCTTTTTGGTCAGACACGTACCACAATGCATTTAAGAATAAGATAACTGTAACTGTGTTACAAATATACTATAAAACACAGGTAAAAAGATTAATTGAAGAAAATATTTGGAAATAATTTTTCAGTTTTGTTTTTGTACTGCTTCTCTGTTTTGTACCTACAATTAATCTGATTATAGTATCTGTGAGTACTGTTAAGAATTGTAAAATCAGTAATATTGAAAGCAAGGCTCCTCATATTGTAACAGAATTATTGCTTCTGTGTCCAGACATACAATAATGTGATCCAAAGCACATGTTGTTCGTTTGGCTAAACACATTGACAAACCAAGTTGGGTATCAGAATGTCCCTGACTACTCCTTAACACACCAGCCCAGCCTCCTCTCCAAAAATCAGGTTAAGCAATAGAGGTTAAAATCTTCACTCTCTCACTCTTCTCCTTTTTGAGCATTTAGATATGTAAATCTTATGTCAGAGTTTGGTTATGAACAATACTGAATTGTCTGGAATAATTTCTTAGCCACTGTTAAAATTTGCCTGTAAATGTGTGTTACCCTAAGTTTGTATCTACTGTTTGGGTTAGAAAAGATACCATATGAACTGTATCTTTCCTTTTCTTCTCTGGATTCCACAGTTCTTAGAAGGATACAGAAGTAGTAAAAAAAAAATATATATATATAGAAAAAAAAGTAAAGGGAATAGAAGAGGCAAATATTAATTTGCCTAATGCCATAAGGCATTTAGTCAAGGCTGTTCTTATTAAATGCTAATTGCTGTAATGAACTAAGATAGAAGCAATGCAGTTCCATGAGGTGTGTTTGCACTTGCTAATAGAAATGTGTTTAAATATCCTGTATAAGTGGATAGAGGTATTCACCAGCAAAACCAGTTACTCTTATTTTTGGTGAAAATGAGTGCTTACACAGAGAAATTGGACAGCTACATAGCACATTTTCTCATACTATGGAGGGCATTTTCTGCCTGCTTCTCTGTTACCATTTCACTTGCCTTTCCTTTTCAAATTGTACCTCTCCCATATGTAGTAACCATAGGACTCTGAAACCAGGGAGCCAGATAAATAGCAAAAAAAGCATCACCTTGCTGGATTCCACCTGCAAATTTTTGAGGGGACAAACCTGAGATATTTTTTGGTGGGTTATCCAGCACCTGATGGTTCTATGAATCATTTCCCTGGGTGTTTGTTGAGTTCTGCATCGTTCTCTAACCAGGCTTTTTATTTGCCAATTTAGAAGATTTGCTTCAAAGACTTGACCTTTTCTTTTCTCCTTTTCCTTATCAACAATGTGCCATACATTTCTGAGCCTGTTTATACATCCTGAGTGTGCACTTATTCATCATGAGATCAGGGCTTTGTGACACATCTGATGGAAGAGCTAACTTCTTTAAACAGAGAAAATTGTCTATCCCATATGGGTAAATACTGCAGGATTATGTCTGCTTTTGCAGATGTCTGCTACACTACATGTTACTGTCATTTTACTGCAATTATTCCCTGTGTCACCAGCAGGAGAACAAAATCCATTCCAATCCACAGAGTTTCCCTTGAGGACAGACTTGAACAAAAAGGTGTGATGATGTCTTCAATTGTTTAAGAAATGTCATTATACATTGTCCTGACAATTAAAAGAAAAAAAAAACACTGCTTTGGCATTATTGTTAGAATTATTCCTCTTTGCAGTCAAAATCTTAAAGCAAAGAGGATGTACTATGTGTAAAGGCATCTTCATCCTCCTTTCACACCTGTGTCCACTCAAGGCTCACAGGCTCTCAAATGGTCACAGAGTTATTTCACTGCTTCTTTCTGACCAGAAGGAAGCTAAAGTGAGCTTCAGGAAGTAAACTGAATGCCATCACACAGGATATAAAACCTAGAGGATTTTCTACCCTTATCACTGTAGCTTGTAGAATAATATCTAGAGGATAAGTAGGCTTTGCTCATCAAATTCAAACCCTACAACAGAAGAAACAATTTCAAGCAGCAGTATATATTTAAAAACTCCAAAATAATAATGATAATAATATTTCTAGTTTGTTCCCAAATCCTATGCCCCATTAGATAGACATGGGAAACCTATTACAGAAAGGTGTGCTATTAAGTCAGAGTTTTGGACATTGTGGGATTTGAGAACTTGTATGAAAAGGAAATAGAATCTCTTATAAGGAGGAAGTACTTTAAATGCGAAACTGTCTATCAGCCTGCAGTTGACTGCTTTCTGATCTTAATTCTGCTTTAGACCAAGTGATACCAATTCTGGTAGGGGTTTTTTTGGTTGCTGGAAAGCACGGAGATTTAAAAAAAAAACAAAAAACAAGAAACCCAACCCTAAACAACAAAAAACCAAGACAATGCCAAACAACAATAAAAAGTGTAAATTTAATTTTCTGCTACACATTGAGAAAAGTCATATGGTATTTTAATACTGAAAGGAATTTTTTTAAGATATTCAATATGCAAAATCAGCACAAGGTGAAACAGAAATTATAGAGAACAGAAGCCAGGTGCTGTTTGGGACATGTTTATGGTAATTGAAAAGGGAATATATAAAACATTAAAGATTAGAACATCTACAAACAAGGTAAAGGGTTCAGGCCACTTTTTATAAGAATAACAAAAGAATTTTTAGTATAGAATTGCCTTTATTTACTTGAAAGACTGAATAATTCTAGAAAGCTCAATTAAAAATAAACATAACAGGCATTCCTAATATTTACCAGCTCTATTTTCTGAATGTTGTATTTTATAGATAACCACTTGAAGAAACAACAGCAGCTGCTAAGTAAGATTACCATTCTATTACCTGACTTAAAAGAAAGGAAATAAGAAAGGGAAGAGCAATGAGAAAAAAAACATGGGAGAAGTCTAGCCCTGTATCTCAGTTTCTCAACCCAAAACAATCTGGCAAAAATCATGTACTGAAACCTCCTGTACCATCACTGAACAATGGATGCTTGTGTTTTGTCTGGTTCTGCTTCTGAACTCGTTTCATCTTCTCTGTGCTGGTTGATCCTCAAAGTTTACAGATGGTGTGGTTACTGAAGTGCTCCATTTTAACTGCAAAGCATCATTATTAAGAACTAAAACTAATTTTTATTATTTCCATTTCTTTCCTCCTATTGTAGAAATATTCAGGGTTCTCTAGGCTGCCATTGATTTTCCTCAGAGTGTTGCTCCATTGGAGTTCACACAGGTGGGTTCAGTGAACCTGGCTCCATCTGAACCTGTGCCACCTGCTAGTCTGGCTGTCCAAACACATCATGGGCTTTGTCTGGATGACAGAGTATATGGCATGGCAGGTACACTGAAAAAATCAAAATGAAGCATATATTATTTATTGAAGTAATCCCAATCCTACTGAGATATATCCTGAACTGAGGTTCCTGCAGCTAATAGGCAGAAACAAAGAAATCATAATATTTGCCTTGAAAACTTCCGGTTTGGGTGAATGTTGCTTCAGTACGTTCAAATAAAGATAGAACTCTTCTTTGTCTTTGTTTCTCTAAACTTTTATGTACTTAATTTTCAATCTGATTTTGTGATACTAAAGGATTGCACTATGTCAAGAGTCTTGAATAAATTATGTCACAGAAGCTTTGGAAGCTACTGAGAAACTGGCCTGAAGGTTGGATATTGGTTAAAAAAAGGCCTGAAGAGGCATTGCTGCTGATGTGCTTTTTTCTAATGATTTTCTATTAGTAGGGAGTCTTGATTAATGATTCTGTATCAGTATGTCCTGATAAACATGCTAGTCAATGAATCAGTGTGTCATTTTATTTTCTCCTAAAGAGTGTCCTTCTAATGTGAGTGTGACAGGAATTGGCTTTAAATGAACTGCTGCAAGCAATTTCTTTATCTAAGTGGAGAAAATATTTTCACTTTCTAAGGTTTTGAACTCCTGCATCATTTTCTACTGAATTCATGAATTATTTGTACCAAGTAACTACATCTGTGAGATTTTTTGCATTTAAAAAACATAGTAAGTTTTTAAAACTGCTTGGAATCAGAAGAGTTTCTGTGGTAATCTTACTGTTGAGTTTAAATTCTATACTCCTTTAATTGCAGCAGGCTCTTAAAGAAAAAACTGGGTTTAAAGCTTGAGCAAGCATGCTTGAAAGTATATTCAATGTATTAATATTTAATTTTTAGCTTTTCTACTGTGCTACTGTAAAAAAACAACAGCCGCATTTTCTGCAAAAGACTAAGAGCTTGCCCATTTTGGTAGGGTAAAAAACCCCAGAAGCAAACACTAGTAAACAGATATAGATATAGATATATATATATATATTTTTTTTTTTTAATTTAGTTTGTTTGGGGTTTTTTCTCATTAAAAATAATGGAAGAATATATTGAGTGCTTAAGATCTGTTTGGGATAGTTTGTTTTGGGGTGTTTTTTTTTTTTTTTTTTGGTTTGTTATTTTTTTAATAGTTCTGCTAGGAAAGTAAAGTTTCCAATGAATAACCAAGATGTAGTACAGAACTTGCACAACTATCCAACATGTTATCAGTTTGATAGGGGAGGATTCTGGAGAGCTGTAAGTGTTTCAATGGTGTGTGGTCAAGCAGAGCTGGATCAGTGATGAACTGCTTGTGATGCCCAAGCAGCACTGCCTCCTCTCCTCAAAGTTAAACCTTGTGGAACTGCGTGAAATTAGTGCAGCTGACTCAGTGAGATACCATTTTGAAGGGAGAGTGGCTTATTTTAGTGAATCTGTAACTGAGTTCCCTGGTTTGTGTTTGTCTCACGCTGGCATGATGACATCACTGAAATACATGTGCAGGTGATCTGGCCAGCATCGCTTTTGTCCAAGTCTGGAGGCCAGGAGATGCCAGCAGCTGCATCCTCAACCACTTCTCTTGTGTGGCAACAGATGAGTTCTAGGGATTCACCAAAGAATTTTGCTTACTTCAGCCTTTGTATGTGCTAGGCAAATCTGCTGCCAGATGATCTCCTTTCCTGTTTCTCAGGGTGGCTGGGCTGGCAGGAGGACACACATGGCATCACACTGTGTCACCTCTCCTGCCTGCTTGCATATCTGACTTGCACAGCAGCCAGGTTTACAGTGTAATCAATGACACAGTTTTAATTCTGGATGCCTAGCTTGAGAAGACATTCTAAATGCCTACTAGAAGAGTTGATGACCTAAAAATTTCCTAGGGTTAATCACCCCAAAATTATTCCTAGAAAGTGGAACTTTGTTTCTTCTAAAGATCAACTAAACATATGCATCTCCTATATGGTGGATGTTGACTGTTGGAATTGGGCAGTACTTCCAATATCCCTGAGAAACCTGAGTTTGATAACTCCCAAGTTTGTCACAAAAGTGATTCAATAGGAACTTCTGGGGGAAGAAAAAGGAAGTAAGCTGATTAAAGAAATCAGTGTTTTTTTCCTTTGTTTCTTCATATATAGCAGGTAGAGTTCCTTTCTGAAGGCTTATTTTGATCCTTTGTGATGGATATAAATATAGATGTTGGAAATAGTTTTTTTTATATTGGCATAATTCTGAAATAATAATGTTATAATGAGATATTTACAAACTATATGTCCAGGACCATTGCCACCTGGATGAGGGAAGATGTGGCTTCTGCCCTTACTAAGGCTCCTGCCCATCCCCTCCACACCTGGTCCCTACTCATGTTGGGGGTTGTTCTGTGACATGAACCCACCTTGGCACCTTGGGTAGGACATGAGTTTTTGTTGGCTTAAACCTCAAAAGTGAAAACATCTTCCCACCTAGAGACACTGTTGTGGGCTTGATTTTCTGAGACTGTGAGGTTTCAGCGTGCCAGACTCTGGCTTGAGAAAAATCCATCTCTCAAAGACGGTTCCTGTAAATAGCCATACTGTTTTCATAATACTTCTGGACTCTAATGGTCACTTCTCTTCAAGGTGTTATTTCTGTTATTTAACCAATGAAGAGAAGTGTTGTTTTTAGTAACCAATAACATGGTTCCTCAGTGCATCATGTTATAAAAGGGCTGCACAAAATGAAAAATAGAGGCTTCTGATCTTTGTAACTACTGGAGTCGAGTTCGTCATTTTCGTGGCCATCAGCTATGTCAGCACTTACCCTAATTTACTGTTGTGCAATCAGCAGGTCACCAATGAACTCATTGAAGACTATAGGCTGCTTTTTGCCTTTGCAATGAGGTAAAAAGTAATTTTTCATTTTATTTTAAATTATTGTCAATATATCAATGTTGCTGTATAGTTTACCTAATAGCAGAGAATAGTTATAAGTACATGTACCCAAATTAAGCATAGTATCTTAAGACTTATGTGCAAAGTGCCTTCACAAAGCACAATGTGGAAAACAGGTAAGAATCACTGCAGTTCTGTGATTTCCTACTGATCAAATACATATGGCATCTATATCTCCTCTAACCAATTATTTGTGTAGCCAGCACCAGCACTAGCAAAAATGGTGGAAAGAGGAAACTGGTAGAAAAGATAGAGCTTCTGATAAGAAATTTGTATTTCTCAGTTCTGGGAAACAAAATCTAGGCATTCAAAAACTAATTAAGTGCTTGAGAAGGGGAGGAATGAGATTCCTAAGTTTAATTCATGTTGTTACAACAGGCATCCACAGCTCAATTTTGCATTCATTGCTCTGAGATGAGGTTTGTATTATATCTGAGCAATTTTATTCAGAAATTTATGTAAGGCTCGGGTTTTTTTTTTCTTTTATTGTTGTCAAATAATTTTCATCATCTAGATATTGGCAATTTTTAGCTTGGATAGAAGTATCTAAATTAGATAAAAACTATATTAGTGAAGATTTTCACAAGTACATCAGTCATACTTTCTGATAGATTTACTAATGTTTGTAGATAATTACCTTTTCACATTCACTGGTTTCAGTGATTTGCCTTTTGATATCCTTTTTTTACCAGTAAATTAAAGTTGGAGTAAACCAGCTCAAATCCTGATAACTTTAGGGGGTGTCTTTTGTGGTGTTGCTTTTGACAAAAGCATTTTAGTATCCTTCTCTGCTTTTTCTAAAACTATGTAATATTTTCTCATACTGCCTTTCCTCTCATTTTATTTCCCTTTGTATTATACAGCCTTCTTGAACTTTACATAAACATGTCTTCTAACTGTATTTTATGTGAATTGGGTGCATTTTACAGCAGCTTGTAGATACTAATTTGGGCTATACATTTCTGTGTATAAGCATTTCTCTTGGGAAAGTTTAATTTTTCTGCTACATCATTTGCTTAAATGAGGCAGTAAACGTAGTTCTTTCCCATGCAAATATGGAAACAATTTATATATATATATATATATATATAAATGTGCACATACATAAGAAGAGGAAATGATAGTTTAAATTGTACTTTAAAAAACAAGGGGTTTTTTTTGGTGGAAATAAAAAGAGGAGAGCAAATTCGGAAAATAATCCTTCATTTAATTTTTTGTTTTGTTTTGTTTTAATTGCACATTTCATCTGAAATCTGAAGCCATTACTGTGTATCTCTTATTACTCAGTTCTTTATATTAAAAGTAGGATTCACCTGGTGTTTCTAAGTTATCCATGGGGAGAAGCAGGCAACTTCAGAAGGCAATTCTTGTCTTACATCTGTCTTAGACACTTATAGAAGGGGATATATTACGCTCTGGGTAATTGTGCATGCAGTATTGTTATTTCCTATTTTAAAAAACAAAGCCAAGATAAGCCCGAAGAACCCAATGCTTTCTATAATTCATTTTATTTCATTTGAGCTGCACTAATTGCAACTCTGGAGCAACCACACTTGTTCAAATGGATTGTACATTTTAGGTACACAAGAGGTGTCACAAATTGATAGGAAATCAATCATTTGACATTCACAGAAATAATACAATTTCCATTTTGCATGCTACCTGATGCATTTTTTATATACAAACAGAATGTTCACTTTATGAAAATGAGGAGTTTGTTTAAATAAGTTAAAAAAAAATATCATGAGACACAAGACTTTTTGAACCATTTTCTACTTGTTACTGGAAAATGTTTACTCATATGCAGTAGACAGTCTTCATTTCCTCTACTCAGTGAAGCAGGTGTTTTGGTGCTCTGTTAAACAGTCACTGTTTCAGCAGAGCAATGTGGGCATTTTAGTGGTGTGGAAATCATTTCCCATTGGAGAATATATAGCTCTTTTCAGGACTTAATATTACAACCCAAGTCTTACCTTCAGCCAAGTGAAGTTAATTGCCTGACTCCATTATACAAGACTTTCTTGTGTAGTTCTAATTAATCAATGCCATGCTTTAAAGCTGAAACATTCTGAGTGAAAGATAACACTATATTTTAGTGTAACTATTTGTACTAATAAAAAAGTGTCAGTTCGGGTTATCAATATCGGATTTCAGCTTACATCTGGTGTTATAATATTTTTATAATAATTTCAATTTTATAGTCTCTCTTAATTCTTCCTCTAAAGAGTTCTGGTTTTTGGCTGTGGTGAGCAGCTGCTGTGTCCCCTCCTCCAGGTGACTTTGCTTCAAATGCCTGGAAAAAATTTTCTGCTTAGAATAGCTAACATTAGAAGTATTTAAAATACCTTTTCCTAACTGAAAGATTGTTGATATTTTGTCTTTGCAACATTAGAAAAAGGAGAGATCACTTTTTATGTTTGAGAGATAAATCTATTGCTTTATATGCTGACAAGTTACATAGATATTAAAGAGTGGCTGAAGTTTTTTAGAAGAGAGGATTTTGGGTGTTATTGTACTTAGGGGAGATGAAGTGAAGGACCTGCTTCAAAGTGATAAATCCTGTGAGAATTGAGGCATCAAACTTTCCAACAACAGCCTGAAGCAACACATAAACATCTACAGCAGATGATGGCAATGAGTCTGAAAAGCTCGGATTAAATGAATTCAGGTGTTGGTGTTAGAAAATCTGGTCTCTCAACAATGATTCTCGTTACTATGGAAAGTTGTTCTTGCCAAAAGAGATTTGGAGGTAATTTAAATTGCAGTGCAAGTCAGCTTTATGTTGACTCCAAGCAAGGCCATAAAATAATGGTGTGCAGGATTTAGTTCTGCATGTGAGTCAGCTGTGGAGCAGGAATACTCACAGAATTTCTTTTGTTTGGCAAATATACATACTTGAAC
Organism: Aegithalos caudatus; assembly: GCA_013389925.1. Lineage (NCBI taxonomy): Eukaryota > Metazoa > Chordata > Aves > Passeriformes > Aegithalidae > Aegithalos > Aegithalos caudatus. Next base: position 63,076 of record WEIU01012877.1, on the reverse strand, counting down.
TGATTCAAGCACAATTTCACCATATTTGTTAAAGTTTTAATATAAATTTTTAAAATCAGAGGAACTAGAGCCTGGGGAGAAATGATTCACAAAGGGTGACTTAATTTCTGTGTTTAGGATGGAAAGAGTGCACATGGGGTGATGTCATCCAGCGCTCCCAGTCTTTTATGGGTGACACAAGTGAAAAAAAGGTGCCATGTAACTGCAGGGCTATCCATGGGAGGGCTGTGTGCATCCTCTGCTATTACATATATGTCTGTAACCTTGACCATTTTAAAAGATAACAGCTAATTCAGCTGCTCACAAAGAATCATTGTTGTTTCAGAGGATAAATAGTGTTGTCGTATTATCATCACCCCAGTGAGTATTATGAGACTACTAACATTGACTTCCCCCTCTATTTGGTTAAAGAAAGCTACAAACCTTCCTTGTAAACTGTTTTATGCATCTGCTTTTACACCACATTTCTGTGAGCCATGTAATTGTTTACAGAGTTTTTGATTATGTTTGACTTTTATTTTTTGCTCCCAGTGTTCTATACATTTTGGATTGAATTCCTGATTATACAGTGNTATTTGTCATGTAGGAGAAGAAAGTCAAAACAAGACACCAATGTTCATGTGCAAATTTGTCATTACCTGGTTATTTTGCTGCAAAGGACGCTTTAGTTCAAATGTGTTGATACAACACACAAAGCTTCCTGTACTTGGTCTGGACTAAGTTATTCCAAGAATTTATCACTTCTCAGACTTGATGAATTATAGAGCTATAATATTTTTTTTAGATTATCTAATTTACCCCTAAGGTTTCATTTTCCTGACGTGATAGGGAAAAATCAGCTAAGAGAAGAAATGTTTTTGTGATTGACCATTCCAGCCAGGAAGAACATTGGATCATCAGACTTTAGCTCATTCCACTCTGCAACTGAATGTGCTCTCCATTTTCCTCCTCCCCTGTGTCTGATGCCCAGGCAGCACAGAGGTCAATATCTCCTAGCAACATTTTGCCCATCCCTACCCATTCTTAAGAACCGTGAGCTTCCAGGAAGTTTTTGAAAACTGAGGTTTTTGTAAGTTTCCTATGTCCCTGTTAATTTTTTGCAGTGTCCCAAAATAATAGTAAATTCTGTGAATGCTTTTTTTGCTGCAGTAACTAAATCCACCCTGCTTTTTAATTAAATTAACTGTAAGACTATTGTTTTTCCCAGAGAGGGTTGTTGTGTTATGTCAGTTAAAAACCAATGAACCATCACTTCTACCCCCAGCCATTTAGTATTGGTGGGGTTTCCAGGGAAATTAACCCGTTATCCATGATTAACTGAGAGAGTGTTGAACCTTCATGTGCCACCCTGAGCATGTGAGGAATCATGCCAAGCAAAAGAAGAGCTTCAAAGTGTCTCTATTTTAGTAAAAGAATGTTGCTCCCAAATATTGTGAGCACCTCTCTGTTGGCTGTAACCCACTTCATTTCAGAACTCATACTGCCCTGACTCCACTGAGGATGGTAGCTGCTGTGCCCTGGCACATGCTTGATAGGGAAACGCTGTTGTTTAAGAGGCTGTCAAGGTGCAAGAAAATTGAAAGAACAGGCATTGAGGGAAGAAAAGGCAAAGACAAAACAAGGCTAGCCATTGTGAAAATACCTGTCCTGGAGAAGCTGACATTGAGGTTCCAAAGGCAAGCCCCATGGCATAGCATCATTTTGTGACTTCTGGACTTGTAGCTGTTCAAAGGTGAAAAAAATGAAGCTGAGAAAATTATTGAAAAGATAGAGAAGACAACTTTTTCAAGAGGTTATTTCACTTTGATATTCACAGAAAGTTTGCCAGAGCTCTTTTGTAGTGTCCTAAAGTTTAACAGATCACTGAGATCTGGGGAAAACGAGGGTCTCCTGGGATAAGTGATAAACTAGCATTATGTCTGTATGTCTGTGTATGTTTTCACTACAGTTGTGGGGCTTGCTCTCTACTTATGGAGTATATGGATACCTTAAAATATATAATCCAAGAAAAGAACAGGTGGTATTAATTTTAACCATCTGTGACACAATGTAAAAAACATGCAAATCAGTTTGGTAGCTAGCTTGTGGTCTCTTGTACATACTAGCAGCATAAATAGAGCAGAAATCAGGAATAATGGGAGGAGGGGGGTGTGCTTCTTTGGAAATCTTTCTCTTAGAAAGTAGGTCAAGCAGCTTCTGTCACTGTGATGCTTTGTTTATGAGGGAAAGGACAAAATGAAAATAATTTACTAGCAATGCTTGAGAACTGTCGCCATCTACTCCTTGATGGAGTGCAGATAACAATAAGTGAGTGGTGTGTTAGGGTACAAGTTAAATTAGCAGTATTAATTAGCTGTCTGAGCTCTCTATTGTTTTTCCTGCTGTGAGTCTTTTCTAGACACATCTTGTGGGTCATACAAAATATAAACAAAGCAGTTGACTCTACTGTGTATACATTTACTTACCTCTGGTTTATAACTACTTACTCAAATGTGCAAGCTTCTCTGATGAACTCTGGTTAGTGCAGTGTAGAGTGGTGGTAGTTGTTTCAACTTCTTTGTTCTTCACCATGGAGGTTTTCTCATTTACTTTAATTTGAAAAGGAAAAATTAAAGTATGTGGGCTAATATCAACTGGAGAGGGGAATGTGGTCAGAGGGGATGTTGGCCAGGCTTAGCACTGCTGTCCAGCACAGCCCCTGTACCCCTGATTACTCCTTCAGTGGTACCTGCAGAGTAGTTACTTGAAGTGTTTTTTGTAAGTCTGACAGGCCTTGGTTTTGTTTCCAGTTCATATTTAGTGATTTGATAAAGATTGAATTGATGACCAAATGAGGTTTATAGTGGGCTTCAATATGAATAGAAAGTCAATATGAATAGAATATGAATGAATTCCTTCTTTTTTTTTTGCTTATTTTAATGGACCTCTTCAGTATTTTAATTCTGACTTGATCAAGTCTCTGCTTTATCTTTGCCTCTGCTTTATACAGTAAGAGATAGCAGGCTGTGTTTTTTCCCTTATTTATGTATCTAAACTTGTTATTGCTTTGTTTGTTTCCACTAGTTGTTTTTCAAACTGTTTTGGCTTTTACTGAGGTGCTGATTTAGGCTGGGTTTGTTGGTTTTTTCGGTTTGGCTTTTTTTTTCCCTTAATGACCAACAATCTTTAAATGAAAGTAATTTTATAAATTATGTATAAATGTAGTTTAGGAGTTGGAAGATATTCTATTTATCATTAGTGGAATTGAACTATGCAGCAACCTCTGCATATAGGCTATGTTCAATCTAAATAATGAATTTGTTAAATGAGTCATATGACTCTTTGCTGCTGAGTACCTCAGTATCGGAAGCTCACCTTGCTAGATCTGTATATGTACCATCAGTGGTTCACAGGGGGCTTTTAAGAGTATACCTGCTTCAGTGATTGATAAGAACCCAGTGAGACATGATGGCATGGCAGTGTAACAGGACAGATTCATTGTCAGCCAAGTTAAATCATCTTGTAAGAACAGCATTATTTATCCATACAGGATGCCCCCTAAAACAAGCAGATACAGAACTTCCCAGCTGCAGCTCTTCTACAGAGCAGCCTCTGGCAGCAGGAAAAGCAGAATGGATTGTGTGGTGTCTCAAACTACTTTCCTACAGGCTGTCAGGATTTAGTAATCTAATCTGTTGTGTTGATGAGAACTGATAGAGTTAAGCACTACAAGGTAGGGGCCAAGAAAAGAGTTATAAACAGAGGTCTCGCAGGACTGGGCCAGTCTACTGAAATCATTCTTCTGAACAGTGAGCATCACAGCTGCCACAGTGGCAGAAATGGCTGGCAATGTTTCAGCACCTGAAAGGCCTTTTAAGTGTCTTGGCACCAGAAAAAAAACCGAAAACAAACAAGAAAAAAACCCAGAAAACAAAAAACCCCAAAACAAACAAACAAACAAAAAACCCCCCAAAAATAAAACAAAACCCCAACAGATATAGATGTTAAAAAGGAAGATGTTAAAACATATTAAATTTAAAAAATACTTACAGAATTTTAGTGTTTTACATCTGACAACAACCTTCACTGAAGGGTTGTTAAATATTGGAACAGGCCGCTCAGGAAAGTGGTGGAGTCACCAGCCTTAGGGATATTTAAAAGATGGGTATTTAAAATGGCATTCAGGGACATGGTTTATTGACGGACTTTGCCGTGTTGGGTTAATGGCTGGACTTAATGACCACAGAGGTCTTTTCCAAACTGTGCAATTCCTTNATGGCATGGCAGTGTAACAGGACAGATTCATTGTCAGCCAAGTTAAATCATCTTGTAAGAACAGCATTATTTATCCATACAGGATGCCCCCTAAAACAAGCAGATACAGAACTTCCCAGCTGCAGCTCTTCTACAGAGCAGCCTCTGGCAGCAGGAAAAGCAGAATGGATTGTGTGGTGTCTCAAACTACTTTCCTACAGGCTGTCAGGATTTAGTAATCTAATCTGTTGTGTTGATGAGAACTGATAGAGTTAAGCACTACAAGGTAGGGGCCAAGAAAAGAGTTATAAACAGAGGTCTCGCAGGACTGGGCCAGTCTACTGAAATCATTCTTCTGAACAGTGAGCATCACAGCTGCCACAGTGGCAGAAATGGCTGGCAATGTTTCAGCACCTGAAAGGCCTTTTAAGTGTCTTGGCACCAGAAAAAAAACCGAAAACAAACAAGAAAAAAACCCAGAAAACAAAAAACCCCAAAACAAACAAACAAACAAAAAACCCCCCAAAAATAAAACAAAACCCCAACAGATATAGATGTTAAAAAGGAAGATGTTAAAACATATTAAATTTAAAAAATACTTACAGAATTTTAGTGTTTTACATCTGACAACAACCTTCACTGAAGGGTTGTTAAATATTGGAACAGGCCGCTCAGGAAAGTGGTGGAGTCACCAGCCTTAGGGATATTTAAAAGATGGGTATTTAAAATGGCATTCAGGGACATGGTTTATTGACGGACTTTGCCGTGTTGGGTTAATGGCTGGACTTAATGACCACAGAGGTCTTTTCCAAACTGTGCAATTCCTTAGAATCAGGGATGATAGGTCTGTGTCCCTGGGCCCAGGTAGCTGAGAGACTTCTTGTGTCCCAAGGGCTGGCATGAACTGTTACCTGGAGCCTGATTCTCAAGATCCTGTCCTGACTTCTCCTTTCAGCTGCAAGGCTTTGTACAGACAAAAGAGGTCTGTACGACCATTGGCTCAAATGCATGTTGTTTGATCCTTTCATCAGGAAGCCCAAAGCTCTGAACCAAGTTTCCCAAACACTATTTCCCATCAAAGCTGGTAAAACAAGTGAGGATTTCACTGGGGAAAAAGGTCCACACCTGATATTATACATACCAGCAATTACTGAAAATTTGAAGCTTTTGTAATTAGACTTTTCCTTTCTTTTCAAAATTTAATTTTATTTTTATACAATGGTGTTGAAGAAACTAAGGTGCTCTCAGCTGCTGTGGTGGAAGGATTACACTATTATGTGCTGCAAAATCAAGCACAGAATGTTGTTGATCTCTTAGCTTAAAATTCCTGGTCTCTAGTTTTTGAAATGTCATTGATACAACAATTTGCTAAGATGTGCTAGGCTGCTTTACAGGGCTGCGACAATTTGCATTATGAAATACTTCTTGAAGCAGGGGGTTATTTATGATCTCATCCCTCTAAGATGATAACCAGTGCAGAGGCTGTCTCTCACAGTGCAGATTACAAAATGTAACAAAAGTTATTTAAATTGTTTCTGTTGTGTTTGAGCAAGAGATATAAAATATGCTAACATTAATTTGTGATCTCAAAATTAAAAACAGATTTGTTTTCAAATAAAATTGATGCATTATGTAACATTTGCATTTCAGAAAATATGATCATAATAGTGTACAGTAAGAGTTTTTCTTTTCATCTGAAAGATAAGTAAAGATTTAGGTACACAGGTAAAAGTGGCTCTGATGCCTTTCTTGGTTTTTTTTATCCTATCCTCAAAGTACTAAGTCTACAGAAATTTTCTTTAGTCTATATATTNTTCTGAAACTTATATTCAAATTTTTTTTTTTTTTTTTTTTTTTTTTTTCTGCAACTTGACACAGGGTAATTTTAACACTGAAATGTTAATAGCATTTTCAGGGAATAATTCATACAGTTCTATTGCTTATGTCAGTGGTGAAAAGGAAAGAAATTTGCCAGACCTGGGTAGTTGTTAAAAGGTGATGTTAACTTGAACAATTTTGTGAAGGGTGCACACATCCTTCATGGCTCAGAAACCTGTAAGCTGGACAAGAATTGAGGATATACTTCAGTTTTCAGTTTCTACCTTTTTTTTTTTNNNNTTTCTGTTTTTGTTTTTTTTTTTTTTTTTTTTTTTTTTTTTTTTTTTTTTTTGGTGGCAGTGAATCATCTTACTGAACTTTGAATGCTCACAGTATTTTCTGCAAAACAATTTCCTCATGCTTGTCAAATTTGGGAGCATACCTGAGCCATGAGTGGGGCTAAGAGGCCTCTCTGACCATATTAATGTGTTGCAGAACATCCTGTCTACCCAGATAGATTTACCTGATTCAGGGAAGTAATTATGTTAGTTTTAAATAGCTTTGCTCATTTTTAATATAGCTTTCCATTTGCAAGGCATAATCTGGCCCTTTCCATACTGTGACTTTCTCTCTGAATTTGCAGCAGAACTGCTCATGTGTTTAAAATAAACATGTGCCTAAGTGCTCTGGTGGCCATGGGCCAGAGCACTCAACATGCTACAGGGCTGAGCCCTAAATGCATGCTGCTTTAATGTATAGTCTTCTTTAGCCCAGGAAAAATCAGGATTAACTCTGTAGGAAGTGTCACAGAAGTATAAGGAAAATATCTCACTACATGGAGGGTAGCTCAGACTCCTAGCAAATACAAGCAACACAAGCAATGCCAATGTTTTTTTTTAAGTTGTGTTGAAATGAGGTGCATTTTGTGGCTAATGAATTGGTCAGTTAATTTTCTCATCACCGTGTTTGAGCTTGTTCCTGCTGCTGAACAGTCTCCTATTTTTTCACACGTTGTTGAAGATGGTATTAATTCAGCCTTCTTTCCTGTTATAAAGCTTTAAATGCCTTCACATTAATGTCTAATAAATGTAATTTGTGGTTTAATCTGCGCATTATTGCTGCTGAAGAAGCAGAGGGAGCAGGTGGGAGATCTCTATTCTCTGTCTTCTCATTTACACCACGGAGACATTCCAGGATCCTTATCACTAAAGCAGTTTGTGCGGGTTTTTTCCCATGGTAATAGTGACATAAAGTGGGAAATACTTCAAACATGCATTTTGGCAAGTATTCTTTGGTAACTAAGTCTTCAATATTTAATTTCATGCATATTCTGTTTTTCTGTCAATATCTGTGAGGAAACTTTTCTTCTTTGGGGGATAGTTGAAAAACAACATTTTAAATTATTTTTAATAGCTTTCACTAGAATAAAATCTGTGTTGTTTTGCTTTGGATGAGATACCGAGAGACGGAAGCGTGGCGTTAAGTACTGGGTAGTTAAATTTGTTTATTGACCACTGCACTCTTGGTGGCTGATTCTGTTTCTTAGTTGTCCAGTCCACTCTTGGTCAGCTTTTATTTTTCTTCTTTTCAATCAGCTAGTTTTACATAAATTGTTATGCAGCATGGTGAAGAGGCTCTTTTGAATTGTTGTTTTCCAGAGGATATTTCTTTCCTCCAGCTTGCCAATGCTGGCGTGTTGAAATGGGTTTCAGCAATCTGACTGGGCTGAACAATTTAGCCCCAGAGTTCAGGAATCTCCAGGGGCACATTTAAAATGCTACAAAAGCAAGATTCGGGAATTGTGTTTACTGTCAGTAAAGCATGGGAAAGGAGCAAGTGGCTTTCCAGTCTCTTGGGGGGAATCTTTTGGCTTGTTGACAGAAGATGAAATTGTGGGCATAGTACAAAAATAAAATGGAGTGTATGGAACTAGTAAAGCTTAAAAATGTGAAAGACAGAATGTATAAACAAAGGACTGGTAGTGGGGCACGCTTGGGGCTGGAAGCTGTGGAATGCAACATGGGACAGGACCACAGCTGAATGTCTATGGAGTTTGGGGTATTTTCTCAGAAGAACTCAGAAAAAAACCCCAATCAACCAGAAATGCTGTAGTCTCAACTGTGGCAAAGTGTAATAAATAATACTAAAATGACACTAACAATTCAGAGTGATTTGCAAAGGGTTCCCTTGTAAAGGATGTGCAGGCTGGTTTTTGTTCTATGTAGGGGACTTTCGTCCCCCCACCTCAACAATTACTGTTCAGTCCTCAGTTGAATTTCCATACAGTCAAATATTTTGTTTTCCTAGAGTTCTGTTGGCTACTGTGGCTGATAGATTCTCCTGCTGCCTTCCAGCTAGTGTCAAGTGGCTCAACGTGTCTTTATTCCCCCACCTATTGGTAATTTCCAAGAAAGTTTAATTGTGTGTTTCTAGTCAAAGCATATGCTGGCATCTGCTAAGTGCAGAGTGCTTATAGTGAATGAAAATAAACAGAGCATACCATTTGTCTCTTCAGATACTGTAGATAGTGAAATAACAACTGTTAAGGCAGGTTTTGTGTGGTGTTTTGTGCTCTCGGCAACATTTTGTACTTTCCAAACATGCCTATTTCTCCACAGTAATTCTGAAGCCTCTTGATTGCCTTTTTTCTTCATCTGCTCTGTTTTTCAGCAGAGATCAAATCCCTTCTTTCTACAGTTTTTTACTTATTATTTTTATGTTCACTGAAATACTGGGAAAAGAAGTAATCTATGTGAACCCCAGGGATCTTGTAAGAAAATTTTTATCTTAAAGTGCAAATAAAAATATTGGATGAAAAAAAAATTGTCAAAAATAAAAATAGGAGAAAGGTTCAAAAAGGTATTTATTAAATGTTACGCTGTTTTACGGATATATGTGACTCATGCTTGCCAAATCTGTGGATTACGGGGTAAGAAATAAAGACATTTCTGTATCTAGGAGAGTCTTCCTGTGTGTTGTTCAAGTAGTCCTTTGCAGTAATTATTCTCTGCATGAATAGAAGTTGGCACAGAGGTATGCAGAAAACAGGAAGAGATAATATTGTTATGCTCCAACCTTTGAACTTCTCAGGGGTGAAAGAAAAAGGAAGTAAAGGCTGCTTTATGGTGGAAAGGACCTCTGGAGGTACCTTCTTCAGTCCACTGCTCTAGGCAGGGTTAACTTCATAGTTTGACTGGTCTGTATCCCAAGTCTTGGCCACTCATATTTTGAAAATACCCAGTGGGGGAGTTCTGTCACTCCAGCTTCTGGCATTACCTCTGCTCCTTCTTCTGATCCCAGGGTGGTGCTGCCTCTCCAGGAGGAGGAGAGAGAAATCAGCTTCTGCCTCTGGAGGACCACATGTAACTTGTGAAATGGATAGAAAGGACAGTACACCTCAGATTTGATGGAACAAAAATGTTACTTTGAGATTTGAAAGCAAAATAGATGAAATAAGCAGGTGTATTCCAACAGCAGGTGCTGTTTCCTTTGATTAAAATCTGGAATGAGTACACTGATGCCTTACTAGAAAGCAATGCTTGCATCTTTGAAAAGGGGAAAAAAGTTTCATCTTCTGTAATTATGATGAAGATCAAGAGCTTTCTAACCAGTGAAATCTTAGCAGAATACCATAAAATATGATAAGGCCTGTTTTTCAAGATTGCAATAAAATATGCCTATGGAGAGCATAGCTCAATCTTCACTAGTTGTATGTCTCTGTTAAGTGGGTTTTTACTGCCACCAGTCAAAAACTGGTCTTTGTCACAAGCCTTGGTAACTCACTGTGGTACAGTGGTTCTAAAATATATTTATTTCTCACTGAAATTAATTTCTCACTCTCAAACACTCTACCCTACAAGATATTTCAGGATAGATGATACTGCAGTAGTCATTTTATATAATATAAGAAAATAATAAACATTGTAATGGTTTATTGATGTTTATTCTTTGAATAGTCAATTTTTATTACCATTATTTTATATTGTTATTTATCATATGTTATTAAGAAAGAGTAAGGCGATGCTTGTGGTATAAGTAATCCTATATCAGAATGATAAGGAACATTGCCAATTGCCTTCTTTCTATGGAGCATAATGACAGATTTCAAATGTGTTTTTACTGAGCTGCCTCTGAAGAAGCTCAGCATCCACAGAATAATGATGACAGAAAGTAGTTTGTGTTTCCACTTGATTAGCTCATGTCACTTTTTTCTCTTTTCTGAATTTGCTATTAAATCCTGCTAAATCCTTCCCCAGCTCTGTATATGCCTTAACCCATTCTGTCAAATCACTTATGAAAGCATCTTGCTGAATTACCTGGAGCATTTCTGGGGTTTTCCTGGCTATAGCATGGAAGGTGATGCCAGGGAAAGGCCTGTCCTTTGGAGAGAAAGGGGCTGGCTAGTTGATATCCTTCCTTGGTGGTCACTGGGCAAAGCCCCTAGTTGTGTAGGAGGAGATCATGATGCTATGTGGCCACTCAAGTGTGTGCTCGTAGCCCTGGTCCCTTTTTGCCTGTCCTGGAAAGATCACTCTGAGGTTGCTCATGGCTGGGTGCTCTGGGAAGGGCTTTTGGATTCCTCTTTTCAGCAAATTTCACAATGAACTTTCTCCTGCACTTAGAGCAATTTGTTCTGAAACGGTACAAGCAAGTACCTCTGATAGCCACTCATCCATCAGCACTAGCAGAAAGCAGTTGTTGTCGCCTGACTTGGCAACAAAAGTTGCAGAAATTTTTAATTTTTTCTTCATCGTTGTTTTGTATCAGAGCACTTCAGTCTGTTACAGTCATCCAACAATGCCTGTTGCTTTTTCCTTATGGTAATCCTGGGGATCTGTTCCCCTCCAGAGTGAGAAGAGGTCTGGGTATGTGACAGAAAAGAAAAATCTTGTTTGTTTTGGGGTGATACTAGAGATGGAATTGTGAGGAGGTATTTCCATGAAGTTTGAGAGTCTGACTGAATGCCGACCTTTGAGCAAGTGACTTTCTATTTGGTCAAGTCTTTGTGTTGTGGTTATTTTACAGAGGTTTATTTTTTTTCTTTTGTTCAGTGAAACAGCACTAAAAATCTAAATCAAAAGTAAGCTCTGTCCCAGCCACCCATAATTAAATAAATTTACCACTTATAATATTGTTCCAGCAACACAAAAAGGACAGATAACATTAAGTAGTGGTATTCAAAATTTCCTGTGTTTTCTGCAGGCTTTTGTGTTTTTATATCTTTGATTGCTATTCCTTTCTGAAAAAAAACCAAAACAACAGGCATAAATGTTTTCAAACAATGTATCAGCAGCTTATTCTAATTTCTGAATTCCTGAGATGTGTCCTCTACCAAGAGTTTGGGGGGGAAGAAGTAATTTTAATAATCTATGTAATATTTCTCATGATGTATCACTTGTAAGAGAGGCAAAATCTCTCTTACAGAAATTGCTCTAATACTAGTTAGAGTTTAGTAACACCTAGAATGAAATTCTCTTACCCTTTTGATAAGTTCCCTGTAAATAAATGTTCTGTATCCTAATTGGTCATTTTCTGCTGCAGAAGTATTGATGAAGTGGTGAATCCTTATAAAGCCTTTTCATGGCATTCTATCTTTAATGAGAATCCTGCAGTCTGCAGCTAGGATCAGGATAATATATTATCTGTGACTAAGCATTATGGAAACTTGAGATTTGCTCAAGATCTTTCAATTCAAAGCTTTTAACTCTGTGTGTGATTGTTACCTTAGTTGATTATAGACATGTGTGCATATTCACATTCCACAGGGCTGAGTTCATACATCACGCCTAAATTAGGTAGAGCAGAACTTGGGCATCCAGCACAAAAAATGTCCCAAATCCTTGGTGAAGGATAGCTGAGAAATGGAGAGCTGAGGCAGTCCAAGTCTGCAAAGAGCCATGGCAGGACTCCAGCCTTCTGCCTGAACTTTCCATTTGTGACAAGCAATGAAGAAAATAGCTCAGGCCTCTTACAGCTCAGAATGTTACAGCAGAGAGGCTGTAGGAGAAACACTAGGAATCTGGGAACTAATTATGGGACCACTTCTGCAGTCTGTTCTGGGAAAAAAAAAGTGAGGAGGAGAGGTACCACTATGCTTAGGTACAAGTGAAAAGGGGAAGGGAGGATGGAATGTTCAGCTCATTGAAACTCCTACAGATGAAAAGTCCCTGTCCCTGCAAACTGATTGGATATTAAAAAAACACTCCATAATAATTCTCAAAAGAAAATTTGGAGAAACTTAATAGACTACTTCTATATAAAGCAAGAGAAAAATTATCAGGGAGATGCAAATTTGTCATCCCAGGACAGAGAGGAAATCTGGATACAAACTCTGGCTTAAAATCCACTGTACTCTGAGACACACCAGGCCAGCCATGGTTTGCTCCCCATCCATGGGTCCCTTCACCTCCTGAGGCCCTGCAGCCACCTACTGCAGGAATCCCTGCACTGGCCCAGGCTGCCTGCTGCCTCTTCTCCCCAAAGCCCTGGGGATGCCCTCACGCAGGAGCAGCTCAGCACAGCTGCTTGGTGTGATTTGCTGAAGGTATCCAGGAGGGGTCAAGGGAGCCACAAATAATAAAGGGAACCCTGGAGCCTGCTCTTCACATGCTCACAGCAGAAAACAATAGTTTCTTGCCTCTCCTACCTCTGAAAAGTTGATCTGATGGGTACAAATGGTGTTCTCACTCGTCTTTTTCCCAGTCCTCACCTCTGCTTCAGTCCTTTTCATCAGCCAAAATCTTGCAACCGTGCACTTAAAATAAACAGCAAAAATTTTATCATTTAACTCCTGTTCAGTCTCCCTACTCCATATTTTTTAGTTTATATTATAAAGCAAATAGTCTCTTCCATGCCAGATTTTCCTTTCTTTTGCGCGTGTGTGTGTATACGTGTGTAACTTAGCTTCCAAGCCTAGCTATGATCTTCAGCAGGCACTCTCTGGAATCCCAGAGATGAAGAGCCCATGCCAGGCATCCAAGTCCCATATCTGTCTTTCAGAAACAGCTTCCCTTGAAAAGGGGCAGTGGCTTTTTCCTGTACTTACACTCCTTCCTCCTCGAGGCCTTTGCCTTTCGTGTCATTGCGATCACTAATTGATTTCTGGTGTCTATTCAATTAATCCATGAACCTTGTCACTGTTGTGGCACTTTTCTACAGGCTGTGATATCCAAGCTGACTTTCAGCTGGATGCTGTCCCTGACTTTCATTTTTCTCTCCATATAGTTGTAGAGCTGTGCCAGACAGCTCAGATATTTTTATTGTCACATAAATGTAGAAGGGGAATATACTGGTAGCATAGACCTAGAACAATCTTTGTGGCAATTTATTCAGACATCCAGACACATTGGATATTTTTTATATTTTAAAATAATTTTTGACATAGTTCTTAAATTAAAAAAAAAATATTTTTTTCATTTAGGACATAGGCTGTTGTATTATTGTGGATTTTTTAAATTGCTTTCTAGGTAGGTAGGTATTAGACTTTGTGCTGAATTTGTCTTCCACCATAACAGTATTTTACTGCATCTATTGGGGTTTCATTAATTACATATGCAATTAGGTTTTTAGTGTAACAAGCTTTGACAGTAGTATACAAAAGATAATTGGTAAGATTTGCCCTTAAAATGACTCATCTTGACTGTGATTATATATGTTTTGTAATACAGTGCATGTAATAGCAAGGAACCCCATTCAGCAACTCAGGAGGTACTTTCTGACCCTGCAAAGTTAATGACTGAAACTCAGTAACATTTTCTGCCTTGTACTGACAGTATGCACTAGAATTCCTTTTAAGAAAAAAAAAAAAAGTGTTGACTTGTTCTGTGGAGAAGTGAAGCTCAGAACTATCTGGGCATACTCTTTTTTCCTAAGGTTTCTCCCCATCCCCGTAGATGTGGATGTCATTAGAAATAGTTTGCCAAAACTTTTTCTTTAGGAAATGACAATGAATACAGCACTGTACTGTTCGAAGTATTAGATCTCTGATCCTGAAATTAGTGTACAGATGAGTCAGTAAAATGCTGGATCATATTAATAATTTATCATAGGGATAATTATACAGGAAATAAAAGGGACAGAGAGGACCATAGCCTACTTGCATCATTTCTGAACATTAAGAGATGTATTACATGTCTGGTGTGGGTTCTTAATGCAGCTTAGAGACATTGGTCTGCAACTGTGCAGAACACCTTAGAGAACTATTAACACAGACCATAAAATACCGAGAGACCAGTTACTTATTAAAGGTCTGAGCATCAGGGAGAAATAGTGCAGCTTTAAAAGTTTTACTTGGGTTGAACAGTGAAGTTTTAATTAAAAAAAAACCCTAATAATTGTTAAAGCAATTTAATGTTAGCAATCATCCTTTTCAATAGCTTGTGTACTTTTTCACCAGTACATTTCTCATTCCCAAAAATCACTTTTGGAGGATCAGGATAATGAGAACAGAATAATATTCTTTTTTCTAGCGAGATAGGACAGGCTTACCTGCTAACTTCCACAGATCCAGACTTCATTCTGGCATCTTCTTGCAGACTGAAAAACCATGTATTAGTCAATAAAAAGTCCTATTGCATCTATAAAATATCCTTACTTGCCTTTGAGGTGAGCGTGAGGGTCATTCATAAGTTGAAGCCAGGAGGGGAGGTTGAAATGATGCAAATCTTCTGGCTGTAGTGATATCATCAACTGATTTCATCTGAATGAGAGATATTTTCTCTATCCCCTCTAGAACACTAGCCAACATTTTAGACTCCCCTTATACCCTGCTGTAACTAATTTTGATTTTTGAACTTGGTGGTGGTGAATCTTAGTGTGACTACTAGTGAAGCATCATATTGTCCAACTTGTTTGGAAGCAAAGCACCTCACACATCATGTCTATGCTTGTCACTGAGGTGACAGGACTGTTTTGCTGGTGGTGGTTTTGTTTTTTACTTTAAAAGGAGAAAATTATCAAATCAACCACTTTTCCTCTTAATCTTTTTTTTTTTTTTTTTTAATTGAACTTCGAAGAGTAGGTTGATCAAGGTAGGTGATGGTATCTTGCTAACTATTTAATTTTAGGTACTTTTTCTTTTTTGAATGCCTGTATAGTGAATATACTTTATCTAGGGAAATTACTCACAATGCCAAAGTTGAGCTTATTGGCAAGTCACAGTCACTGAGTCTCATCTCTCTCATTTCAGGTCAAAAAGCAGGTGGGTTAGTATCACTCATTTTTTCATTTTCATTATAGGTCTTGTTTTCCAGTGTTCTGTGTCATGTTTTAAAATCAGTCACTGGAAGGAATGTGCCCTAATTTCTTCAAGCTTTGCTGAAGCCTTGAGACTGAACTTATGTTTTTCTTGCATGGAATTGAACTTGATACAACAGCAAGAGACAACAGGCTCTCTAGGCACATTTTCCTTACAAGAGCTCACCAGAGACCTGGTGAGGAATTACTGGGGCAACGCTCCATTCTGCATGCAAAAGAGAGCAAGGATGCATAATTACATTCAGCTGCTTCCCATACACACCCCTGCACCTTCCTTTTGTCTTACCCTCTCCTGGATACTTCCAGCACATCGCACCAAGCAGCTCTGCTGGGCTGCTCCAGAGGCTGGTAGCTGCAGAGCATCAGGAGGGACAGTGCTGATGGCTGGGCTGTAAATCGTGACTGGTTCTATGCATCTCAGGGATGAAGGATGAATTTTAAATCAGGGTTTGTATCCAGACATTTTCTCTCTCCTGGACAGTGATTTTTAATATGCCTTGTAATTATTTGCCTTATATTCCTAATTTAATATGCCTAACACCATAAGAAAATTACAAGGCATATTAAATAGGGAAAAAATAGAAATTTTCTGTTACTTTTCTCAGAATCTGCTTGTGGGAATTGATGCTTATGGAATGCTGTTAAATTTGTAAAGTAGTACGAGACAAAGCTTTCTGTTACTTCCATTGCATGCCATCACCAGCCTCTTAACAGGTAATAGAAACCATTTTCATTTGAGTGGTTTTGTTTGTTTGGGAAGAAAGTTTACTGTATCTCCTTGAAGAGGTTAGGAAATTAGGGTTATTGTCTCCAACTTTTTTTTTTTTTTAATTTTCAGCTTAAAGGATAAAAGCTTTATCTGATACAAAGATACTGTAATGAAGATAAGCAGACTTTTGAAGTATAATAGACATTTAAACTGAGATTTAAAATCTGTTTATAATTACAAAGAGCTTCTCTGATGGAATCATGGAAATATGGGGTGAGGAAATCACTCCCTTTTCATATAATATTCCTAGATTGAGTTATTTACATGTATTTTGCAAGGAATAATTGAATTTGTCACTGTAGAGAATGTTCCCTTAGCCATGTAACAAAACAGTCTCTTTGAAAAAACAGGAATCAAAGCAGCTGCTTTAAAGTATTGGGATCTTTGTGTTCAGGGACATAAATGCTGACTTATGCCTTGTTTAGGTTAGATTGCATGGCCTCTTCTTAACCAGTCAGCATGATGTGTGCTAGCTAGGAAAGAGTCTCTTTTCCTCTTAAAATTCCTTAAATCCAAACTTTTCTCCTGTGTGGACATCACTTACTGTCCATGTTCATGGCCGAGTTTTTTGTTTATAACAGGGTATATCCCCATTCACAGGCCTAAAGAAGTTTCCCTTAGGCCTTGAAACACATGATGTTTTCAAAGAACTGCTCAATCTTAGGATCTATTTCAGAGGTCTTTGTCAGGACAGCCAGTAGCACATGCTCTTCTGAATGGGAGTGCAGGCTTCTGGACAGTGTTGTAGAAAAGGAATAGAAGCCTAGTAATATACTACTTCATAGGCTGTGTAAAGAAAACCTTGAAACTGTAAGATTTAGGAAAGGTAAATGTGCCTCAGGAGAGAAATTGTAAGTTGCTGAAAAGAAGTAGAAAAACCGTATTTCTGTGGTTTGATGTTTTGATCTACATATCACAGAATGTTTATGGCTGGAAAGGATCTTAAAGATCAGGGAGTTCCACCCCCTGCTGTGAGCATGGACACTACCTACAGTTTGCTCAGAGTTCTATCCAGCCTGGCCTTGAACATTTCCAGGGATGGGGCACCCACCACTTTTCTGGGCAACTTGTTCCAGTGCCTCATCACTCCCACAGTGAAGAATACCTTCCTAATGGCTAATTTAACCTACTCTCTTTCTGTTGAAAGCCATTTCCCCTTGTTCTGTCTTTCTAGGCTCTTGTAAAATGTCCCTCTCCAGCTGTCTTGCAGGCTCCCTTTAGGTACTGGAATGCTAAAGTCTCGATGGAGGCTTCACTTCTTCCGGTTGAACAATCCAAACTCCCACATCTTTATCTCATAGGAGAAAAGCCCTCTGATCATCTTTGTGACCTTCCTTTGGACTTGCTCCAGCAGCTCAAAGTCTCTTTTGTTCTAGGAATTCTGGAACAGGACAAAGTACTCAAGATAAGGTCTCACAAGAGCAGAGCAGAGGAGTAGAATCCCCTCTCTTGACCTGCTGGTCGCTTTCTGTGGATGCAGCCCAGGATGCAGTTGGCTTTCTGGGCTTCAAGTGCATGTTACCAGGTCATGTTGAGCTTCTCATGCACCAATACCTCCAAGTCATTTTATCTTTTTTCCTAATTCACTCAAGGGCATGTGGTCTTTGGGTTTCTGGGAAGGTTTCAATTAGAATCATGTTCAAATGAATAAGATTAGTTGGAAATACTAGAAAACTAGATTTTTGCAGCAATTTCTAAAGACAACAGAATATTTACAGCTGTGGTCCCTCTCCATCTTCCCTGCTCTTTGCAACTGGTGTTTTGATTGCTGAAAAGTTAATTTCTGACAGATAGTATTTCAAATCTAGTTGTGTGTGCTTCATCACGACATTTTGCAACCATTAGGAAACATTCTAGTGGATAATTTCATAGTGGCTCATTTCTTAGGAAAAACTGAGCTTAACAGGGGTGATGATTTCATCTCAGATCTGCTTGTTTCAAGCTGTGTTGCCAGGAAGAGTAATACTGTGGTTCCTACTTTGATACCAAAACTATAGCCATTTTCACATTGTCCATTTATGTGACAGTATCATGGGTGATTTCTATCGCTTTAACTGCTAGGAGGAAGAACTCTTCTTAAAGAATGATCTTTGAAGTAATTGATATTTTATTACTTTCTCTTCTTTAAGAAGCCCCCATTTTGTGTATGTCAAGATCATTAATGCTTTTGTCATTTCAGGAAAAGTGATCTGCTCTTCACTAGAAAGGCTGAGGAAGTGGCTTAAAATATTTTAGAAGGAGCAGCAGCTTTTCCAGACCTCTCAGTCTGACAGTGCTGATATGAGTGTGTTCCCAGTGAGATGCTCTTTTCAACAGTGATAGCATAAGGCATGCAAGCCACAGAAGTCCCATTAAACTATGACAATCAGGCTTACTACTCAGATGTTTCTGCTGCCTTAATGAGAAAGAAAGGATTTTCATCTTAGATCAGCTACCACTAGCTCTGTAAAAGAAATACAGGGTGACAAGGCTAGCTGGTGAAGATAACCATCTTTGTCCCTAGTCTGTTTAACATGCTCTCATTTCAGTCCTACCAGTGCCATTCTGGGGTAGTGGAGAATCTGTTCACAAGCACATTTGATAGTTCAAGCAATTCTCTGCTTTCTGTTTTGTTACAGATGTACTATAACATCTACGTGGTGGTGAGGCTAGTTAAGAGAGTTTATTGGCTCTGTTCATGAGCTCTGTGAATTCTTCTGCCATGTGAAAGGACAGATCTTTGTAAGCACAGGCAACATATGGGCATAAGCAGGGTTTCATTGCAACCGGCCCCATAATTTCCCACAGATCATGGAACCATAGTGCGCTTTGGATTGTAGTGAATCTCCAAAGGCCACCTAGGCCAACCCCCTGCCATGTGCAGGGTCATCTTTTAATAGATCAGGTTGCTCAGGGCTCATATTTCCAGTGATGTCCAATTTCAGAGCCTTGCAGGACAGCAGGAGATAGAAGGATGCACTTGCCCTGTGGACTTCTTTGTGGTGGGCAGAAAAGAGGTAAATGTGAAAGGATGTACTGAAATCAAAACACCTCACTCAGGTACTACTGTTATTCATCAGGCTACATGCTATTCTGAGGTGCCTCCCTATTGTTCTGACTTGTAATTTGATTTGGGGGAATGTCTGATTAAGAATTTTGTACTGATCCAGGAGCTGCCTTCATTCATTGTAATAGTACCCACGAGATATAGCTGAGTCACCAACCTGGGCTATTTTTTTCTAATGTACATCTGTATTTTATTTAATTATAAAGTCCAGATCCTCCTGCTTTCTGTTACAGGCTTTTTATCTTACTCTGCTCATGTCAGAATCAATTTGTAATTCTGTGGTGTACACATGAAATTAGTTTAAATTTGCTATGTGTTTCCAAGGGTGACTGGCATTTAATATTTTGTTCTGAGGGTCTCATTAGCACTGTGTACCCATAATCTAGTCTATGGGTATAATGACAGAGGGTAAGTGAGCTATTGAACAGCATCCATCTGTCCCCATAGCAAATGGCCAGAGGGAAATACAGGGGGAAAATAAATGGATGTTTGTCAGCATGTCTGTATTTTGCAGCTTAGAAAAGTCAAATACAGGACTCTGAGTTTTCTGTGAGCTTCAAGGATTTTGGCCCTCCGTGACCCAGAAGATGTTTCTTAGTAGTAATTTGTATATGTCAAGGGAAGGGCTGCCACCTTCATTATGTGTATTTATATTGCACTGTACAGGGATAACGCCACTGGTAACTTAGCACATTGTGTTAAATTGAGAGGATATTTGCTTTACGAAAACATCATCAGATGTGACTCTATACTTATTATTTTTCAGTGGCTCTTGTTAATTTCTTATTAATAAGATATAGTGAGTAAATTGCTTTATATTTTCAATGTCTGAAAATTACTTCACTGAAGTGCTTTGAAAGTCTGTGCTTCTCAGTGTAGTAATTTTCCCTATAATAAAAAATCCTATATTTTTATTAAAAATAGACTATTTTGATTGTTTTTATTTGGAAAACTAATGTCTGTTCACGAGAAGAACAGTGATTTCTATTAAATGCAAGGATACATTCAATGAGAAAAAGCCTTTCATTGTGTCAGCATAAACATTTACTTTCAAATACGTTGGGATTGTTTTCAGTAATGGATCTTTGAACTGTGAAGTAGTCAGTATAATCAGCATAAATACTGAAAAAGAAATAGGTACTGGAAAACAAGCAAAGAAAAATGCAATTAAATGATTAGGAGATAACAGAAGTCTTTCTGAAAGTAGGAAAAAAGAACAATGACTTATTTAAAAAGCAAAGTATTTCAAATTTCATTGTCCTGGAGAATTCTAGAAGCTATTTTTTTCCAGATATGCACTTTTATCACTTTTATCACATTTATTCACCTTGATTGTCTTGGTGATCTTGGTTTTGTGTGCTTCTTTAGGGCAAAGAAAAAAACAAACACTATGTAGGGTTTCTTTCCTCTAACCTTTCACTAGATTCCTTTTAAAAACCTGTTTTGCTTTTTATATTGTTCTCCATGTCTGTCTGATAAAATTCCCCTACCTCACTGATTATTGCTGAGGTGCCTGTCATGGTGGTGCAAGAGCAGGACAGATGGTAAGGGCAAAAGAAAGAGCAGATTGTACTGTTCTATTGCAAAGTTATTTATGCCAGGGCAAAGGACAAACAGAATTGCTTTACCAGAACAACTGCTCTTATCTAGACATTTCCCAGTGCTTTTGAAGTTGCATCTGCTGCTTGTAGTGAGTGTTGTCACAGAGCCTTTGGCTTCCATCAGTCTGTGTGACCTGCAGTAGTACATTTTCTCATTTGCAGAAATGCTGCTCTGCACTGCAGAGAAGTTGCTTCAGTTTTCCTTACATTTGATCCTGATACGACTTCTTGCTTTTGTTGTGAGCATTTCCACATCTTTTATACAGAGAACTTTTTAGGTGAATTTCTTTACAGTGAATTCATGTAGAGCTTGAACTTAAAGAAATTGTAAAATTATATTAGAATGTATATTTTGATATATGTATTCACTTATATATTCTACTGAAAGTATATTCAAATATGTAGTAAAAAACTAGTAATTGTTGCATGCACTATTTACTCCCAAATCTTTTTGTAACATTATATTAATTATGAAGTGGTAGCCATTAGTTGTACCCATAGAAATCTTAAAACAAACAAACCCTAAAAACCGCCTCATTTTCATCTGAAATTTTTTAGCAAACTCTTGAAAATGCAAGAATTTGCCATAAATACTTGAATCTTGCTATTAACTTTCTTCAATATGCTTTTAGTTTTTACTGTAGATATTAGGTTTACCTTATTTATAAATAGAAGGTTTCTGTTTTTAAAACATGGATATGTATTATAGCTTTATACTTTTAATAAATATAATAAAAAATATAATAATATAATAAATATAATAAAAAAAGAGGGTGAAAGAAAAATTAGAAGTATGTGTCTTGCATTTGGGTTCCGGTTACCTGTAAAAGAAAAGTGAGGACTTTGGTCTCTTTCTTACCTTAAAGAGTAGACTAGGCTTTTTGACCTACCTAATTTGCTAATCAGTCACACTGAGCTCCTCTCATGGCATGGCCCATAGAATAAAATTGTATGGAGCTAGAAGGTTCAGTTTTGTATTAGAATCAACTTTCTATATGAGAAATCACATCACTTTACCATGAAGGTGGTTTGATTGCATATGGGAATTGGCCATCTTTTATGCAGCTACCCCCCACTTATCTTAATGGCATATGAGAATAGAAAAGAAGAAACATAGAAAATATATTCTTGACATTCAAAGGTTAGAATTTTCCTTTCCTTACTTATCTGTAGTAATTTTATTAGAATCTCTTGTCTCTCAAAGAGAGATAATGTTCATATCACCTTATTTTCCTTTTAGTGTCTGTACACTCTTGTAAATTGTTCTCCCAAATGTCCTAATCATTTGGAAGAACACGTGAAGGGATGAGAGGATGGAATGGAGAGGTCTGCCTTCAAAGTTTGGCTTTCTAACAGATGGGTGAAATATGGTGAGCAGTGTTACAGTAACTGGTCTTCCTGGCCTGAAGCAAGGCTGTTGACTGCATTTTGGCCTATCACAGCAATTACATCACTTCAGAGTTCTGTTAAGCTTGTCAATCTTGTCCACACAATTTGAGCAGAAGACAAGAAGGACAGAAGAGAAAAATATGGGAATAGGGATGAATTGCTGCATGAACAGGGGAAAAAAAAAAGAACAGAGATTTAAGACTGCTTAAACATATGTTTAACATGTTCAACCTCTTTTTCTATATGGAACATTTTAAGCATTGGCATCCTGACTGGGGTATTGGCCAGTTTTTCAGCCACTTTCTTTGGACTCCAGAGACAATTCGTTTGCTCTTACAAATTCAGTGGATGTTGCCTCTTGCAAAATTGGTGATGCTGCTGAACGTAAGTTCGCACGCAGTGTGTGCTTGCACCCCAGAGAGCCAACCATCCATCTCCTGGGCTGCATCAAAAGGAGCATGGCCAGCATGTAAAGAGAGGTGATCCTCCCCCTCTGCTCCACTGTGGTGAGATCCCACCTGGAGTGCTGGGTCCAGCTCTGGCATTCCCCACAGAGGAAGGACACCAGCCTCTTGGACTGAGTCCAGGGAAGGGCCACTAAATTGATTAAAGAGGTGAAGCATGTCTCCTATGAGGAAAGTCTGAGAGAGCTGGGATTGTTCAGCCTGGAAGAGAGAAGGCTTTGGGGTGTCCTAAGTGAAATTTTCCAGTACCTAGGGGATGCCTAGAAGAGAGCTGGAGAGAGACTTTTAACAAGGGGGTGTAATGGCAAAGGGTAATGTCCTCAAAATGAAAGAGGGGAGATTTAGATAAGACTTAAGACAGAAACTCTTTACCATGAGGATGATGAAGCGTTGGAATAGGTTTCCCAGAGAAGTTGTGGATGCATCATCCGTGGAAGTGCTCAAGGCTGGGTTGGACTGACCTTTGAGAAGCCTGGTCTCATGGAAAATGTTCCTGCCTAGGTGCATGACCATTTTTTGATCTAAGAATGCACACCTAAAAGAAAGACATGGAGATCCTGGTTTCTAGCTTAAAATATTTTCTTCACATTTGATTCCAAGTTTTAGAAAGGAGTAAAGAAGACTTTGAATGTAAATTTCTGTTTTACCAAAAAAGAAATCCTATTTCAGTTGAACAGTCTTCTGTTGTAGTGGGTCTTTTATTGTTGCTTCTCAACAATTCAGTTGTCATTTATACAAATATAAACTATATATTTGTATAAATATTATCTATATTCTTATAGTCGCATAACAGCAAGAATTTTTACTGTAGTTCAGCAGAGTTGAAAGCAAATACTAAATGTCACACAGTCTATTACAGTAACTGCCTAATGTGACTGTACATACAGATACCTTGTTTACATTTTCATAGAAGAATAATTGTAGGAGTGAGGTGGTTGACAGGAAAGAGCTGTGACCTTTCGCTGGCAGTTGAACTACTGAGAGTTCTAGTTGAGTTCAGTAGTGCACCTTTGGAGCAAATCTCATCTGCTGTTTCCTTGATGTTGCAAAGCTATTTTGTTGTATGCAAATGAGACACGTGGTGAAACCAAACTGCAAGAAAAATGCAGTTTAGATGGCAAAATGATAAGTACTTTGTAGATTCTGTATATTTTGTGTGTTTTAATTCTCTGTAACATCTTTCCCAAAATGTTTCACTTGTGATTTTGAATCTTTCCACTGAGTGATGAAGGAGAAAACACTTGCATCTGCATTCTTTAATTTTGGCCTGAAATATGTCCAATGTCATTCATATACAGCACATTTGCAATGTTTCTGGGTGGTTATCAGTATGTGAAACAAAGATTGGGGAAAAAAAAAAAAAAAAAGAAAAAAAAAAAAGGACAAAAATCTGAACTGAACAAAAGCTAGTATTAATCTAGGCTTCCTTTTCTTTGGTTTCTGAGGGATTTTTTTGATAATGCTCCATAATGTTTTCTTTTATGTCAATATAACAGAAAGGAGAATTATCTTTTTTTCTCTCCAACCCTTCTAGTCATCCATTAATGACTTCAGAGTTGATTTTGGTATGAAAAACAAAAGGGTTCTTATGTAATTTTTTAATTAATTCAGTAATTTCACATTAATGTTAAGAATGTTCCATTATGAAGCCTTTCTCTTTGGAAGTATTCTCAAACTATAAAAATTTGTGAGATTCTCAGTCTTTATTTCTGAGGCTTCAGTAAGTGCTTTCTGTAAACCAACAAAAATTATGAGATAATTTAAAATCTTAAATGACCTGTTTTTCTCTTTATTCATTGTCATTGGCTTGAAGTTTTAGATTTATTTAATCTGAAAACCAGTTATGGGAGCAATTGTTTTGAGCCTTCTTGTAAGAGAAATAAAAATTGTAATCAGTCTTGAAGCATCTATGTCTACTCGGAAACAAAAAGCCCTCTTAGGTAAGTTTTGATATATGCAGGATTAAAGACTATAAGAGCCCTTATTGGAGTTTTGATATAATATATGTAGGATTAGAAATATTTGTTGCCCTGTTTTGTGGCCTGTTTATCAGCATTTCCTAAGGATGTGGTACTGGGATACAACCCCACACCGGGCTTATTTCTGGGCTCCAAATGTAAAATGCAAAGAGGTAAATTCGGCAGTGCTTAAACATATTAAATGTAAATAAAAGGACTTGACAAGGCAGATAAAATTCAGCAAACCATTTGCTCCTTTGATCAGGCTATGATTTTTCTTTATTTTAGAAAATGCTATTTATTTAGAAAAGAAAAAATACAACATATTTAAAGGAAGGATCTATGTAACAGCGGTGGCAGCATTTTTATTTTTTCTCATTTGTAATAAGAAGGTTTATGAGTAAGTAGGAGACTGTATATGGAGTATAAACTCTGTGCTTTTTACTTATCAAAAAATTTAGTTGGAATATATGTGTCTTGCCACTGAAGACTGTCTGGAACCCACATCTGTGTTAAACATTGTGTCAGGGTTGTGTTATTTACATTAGTTTCCAAAGGCAAAATTCTCTGTCAGATATTTTGCAGAATAACTCCAAGCAGGGGCAGAGAGAATATATGTGCTTCTGCTTATCAGTTCTGACCTTTCTGAAATTTTAAGGCTGATGTAATTTCAGAAAAAGCATTTATATGAACTAATTAGGTGACATTTATATGAACTAAAGGTGACATTTAGATATGACATGATAAATGATGATATTTCAAAACCCCTTAATTTATGTTGCAAACTGTTAGTATTTTCATTTGTGTCTCTATAGGCAGTGTGAGAAGATCCTGAAATAGGGTCCAGCTTGTGTTAGGTTGAGATATATATATTTATTCAGTGGGCTTCTGCAGAATTTACATTGGTCTGACATCAGCCAGAGCAAATTTCAGTCTCAAAAAGATCCCAGGCAGGACTCCAGACTCTTCCCTTTGAACTCTTGAGATGATGTAAACTTCTGACTTCTCTAAAGTTGATTGAGATTTATATTCCAATTTTTTGCCTTCTGAGTGAAGATTTTTTTTTTTTTTTAATATGGAAGACTATATATCAGATCTAGCTGTTAGGTGTTAAGTATACAACATATACTGCAGGGCATTTCATGTTAATTCAGCATAGCCAGTAGTGGGTGTGACAATGAGGTGTTACTGATGTAAGGAGATCAAAAAATGAACTGTTCTGAGTCACTGTGTGATTCATTTGCTCTGGTGTGGCAGCAGCAGAAATGGAGGCTGCTCTGGCATCTTGGGGCTCCTCATTTGTTGTTTCTTACCCAGCACCCTCTTTCCCCACTGTCTCACTGCAGGGCCTCCTACAGAGCTTTGCTAAAAGTTGGACTGAACACGAAACACAGGTTGGCTAAGTTTTGTTAGAGCGCAATTTCTAGAGAAGAGTAATAAAACTAGAGTGAAACTGGGAAAAAAAGAGGAAGGGACAAAGTATGTGCAAGTCATGTCATAAGGGAAAATCACCTGTCATTCTCAAGCAGTTTATTCTGGTTTGGAGAAATAATGTCAGTATTAAAGATGACAGATGATGACAACTGATTTATACTACAGCTTTTATGGTATCTTACATCATATGTGTGTACTTTCAAGAAAAGATATGAATTATATGACTTCTCTTTGGTTCATCTAAAGTTCAAAAAGATGGAAAGAGCTGTCATTTCAAAGAAACACTTCAGTTCAGAGATGTGCTGAGGGTACAGTGTATATCCTATGAAAAGGGTAATCTCACTTGCTATTGTCTGTGTATCTCAAGTGTTTTCAAATATATAATTAACTTTTGCAGCCGTTCCCAAAACTCAGTCTTGTCTGGTTTTCCTGTTGTGCAACCAAGCCAGAGCACTGGGGGGACACAGAGGGACTTGTGACAGCCCAGGGGTAATTAATCAGGTGCCTTCTTTAGGAGTCTGGGGAAGGATGGCAAAACAATATCAAGGTGAAGAATGATGCTTCTGAGTCTCACTTGTTTTTACAACTTCAGGATTTTCCCAGCTCTATCAAAATAGAAAATTGGTCCTTGGGACCATTTTGAATAACAATGATTTTTGCATGATT
Organism: Aegithalos caudatus; assembly: GCA_013389925.1. Classification (NCBI taxonomy): domain Eukaryota; kingdom Metazoa; phylum Chordata; class Aves; order Passeriformes; family Aegithalidae; genus Aegithalos; species Aegithalos caudatus. Next base: position 36,443 of record WEIU01012877.1, on the reverse strand, counting down.
CTCTTTTGCTGACATTGCTGAGATTACTGTTGCAAAATATTTTGTAGTAGTCTCATCACAAATAGGAGTTTGCACATTGTCAGAGATATGTACCCTTGAAGTAAAATTACACATGACGGAATATAGGAGCAACAGTGAGATCTTGAGATATAACCATCACTACATTAAACATCAGAGATAAGTGTGAAGAATAGAGTTGGTAAATTCTTTACCCATAGAGAAATGTCTAAATAATGAAGTGTTTTCAAACTAAGCCTTCAGGTTCTATTAAATATGAGAATTCCATTGTCTGTCTAGTTTTAAGGAATTATTTTCTGTCACCTCTTGCTCAGAGCCCTCTGTCCCCACAGCCTCCTGCTAGCAAACTGAAACTAGGCTATTCAGATAGGTTTGAGTTTGGTTTTTTTTCCTCACAGAGAATCTATTATCCGCTGTTGGTACAGCAAGCAAATAACCAGTAAAGATTGCAAAGACAATTAAAAAAAAAAAAAAAAAAGAAAAAAGCTTAGCTATTCTCCAAAACTTTATCTAATTGAAATGATGCATGACACAACTTAAGGTTCACTGACGTAGCTGCAGTCAAAGATTTTTTGCTAAGCATGGCTGACACGCAAATGTTTAATGGAGTAGATTTTATTTTGTTTGTCAGAAATGCATGTCTTGCTCCAACAAAAGCCTCAAAGGATTTTGCCACAATGTTGCTGTGTGACTAAATGTTGTTCTCTGTCTAATACCTAAGCGCAGTTGTGTATTTTTGCCAACACAGAAGTTGCCAGCAACTCTGAATGGCCAAATTTTAATTTAGTTCAAGTGCAAAATTGCTGTTAAAAATGACTTTTAGGTTTCAGAAATTTAGCAGACTGTTTTAGTGATCTGTGCTAATTTACTGAGTTTGCAAATTAATATGTTTCATTTTACAAAACTTTAAAGAAGGCTTAATTGTAAGCATGTTAGATTTTCATGTATACCTTTTTTTTAATGCATTGGAAATTGGAAATGAGAATAGATTTCTTGTTACAAAATATTTCTATGATCTGACATTCTTCTTACCGACACATTAAGTACACAATTATGTGTGAGTTATGTCTGTAATAAATATTCTCAGCTTGAACAAGAAGGGGTTAGGATGATCATTGAATGCAACAATAATCAGTGAAGTACTCAATTAGATTTTCATATAAGAAAACTTCAGTAGAACAAGAGGAATTTACTGAACTGCAATATTCTAGTAAGTGTTGCAAGTTATTACAAATAGATAATTAAAATGCATTCTCTTTCTTAGGTAATGTATGCCAAGAAATTTGCTATTCTGAAGGTAATACTGCATTAGTAAGAACTTGTATCTAGCACAATTTGATAAATTCAGTTTGCTCTAACAACTGCATTGCTTGCAAAAATATGGCCCAAACCAGGTGGTTGATGTTTTTAAAAGCCTATTTCAGAGGCATATAGAAGATTTGTTGGATCACTGAGGGGGGAGGTACATAAGTACTTTCCATGCACATGCACTTTTCCATCCATGCTCAGAAGCAGCCAAGAACCAACTCAGATCTTAAACCAAGTTTCTGACTTGCTCTGATTTATTTCAGCTTATGTAACAGTTATGCTCATTTCAAATATGGACTTGAGCCCATATATTGAGGGAGCTGGGGTTATTTATCTTGAAGAAAAGGAGTCTCAGGGTAACCTTATCACTCTCAAGAACTACCTGTAAAGAGGGTGGAGCCAGGGGAAGGGTTGGTCTCTTCTTCCAGGCCACCAGTGACAGACTGAGATGACACATCCTCAGGCCATGCCATGTTCAGTCTGGACAGCAGAAGGAATTTCATCATGGAAAGGGTTGTTAAACATTGAAACAGACTGCCCATGGAGTCCTGGAGGTGTTTTAGGAATGACTGGATGTGGCAGTCAGTGCCATGGTATGGTTGACAAAGATGGTGGTGGGTCTCAAAGGTTGGACTCAATGATCTTAGAGGTCTTTTCCAGCCTAAATGATTCTGTGATTTTGTGACTAGAAGTTTCCTAACCAGCCATTAAGGCACTTCTCGGGAGATTTCTGCTGGTGCATGGGCAAAAAAGTTTATAGTACGGTATCACTACTGTAATAACTTTCTTACCTTCCCATCCTTTTAAAATAATCAGAGGCAAAGACAATGGCCATGAAATTTAAAGTGATGTAAAGATTTTAATGTACTTTTTAATGTGATTCCTAGCATCTTTACAATGCTTTTCTGCATGCAGTCCAATCTTCTGGCAATAACAAGACACAACAATTTATTTTTTAGCACAACAATCTAACATAATTATTGGTGTTTATAATATGCTATTTTCAAATAAGATTATTGTTAGATTAGTTTCAAACAGAGTGGGTGAGCTTTTGTCTCCTTTTCATTATTAAGCCTACTTGTCAGGCATGTGAATGAAACTCAAAGAAAAGCTTTCAAAACTATTCTCAAAATAGCTATTTCTTTTCTTTGTGCATGCATATGATATTCAATGTTTGAATCAGATGCTACAAGTGAATGGGCCCAAAACTGACATTGAGTGACCACTAAATGTAGTTTGACTGTTCAGCTGAAGACATGATTCACTAGTTACTTGAGAAATATTACATGTAAATTTTCAGAGTAAATGGCCTTCACATACTGTCTTTCTAAATTTCAAAATGGCACTGTATCAAATGCAGTGCTTCACAATTCGGTTCAAAAAGTTTGCTGTATGGCAAAGTCGTAGAGATGATGTTGTTTGGTGATGTAAAGAACAAAATTGACTTTTTCCTTCTTGTTTGAAAGGAAAAGTTAGTTTACATTAGACTGGTCTAAACGTCATCATTCATAGAGTTCTCTTCCAACTGGTATTGCTTCTAGCCCAACCTATGACTCTTAAATGGATCCTCTTCTGTATTTCATCACGAACATTAATTAGGCAATTGTTGTATATTCCCTTGATCCTTTTTTTGAGGATGTGATGATTCTGCAGTGTCAATATGAGTTATTAACAATTGTTAATAACTGTGCCAATGATAAAGTTGATTCTGCAGTAAAAAAGGGGGAGATCTTCAGAGTGAGCAGATTCTACTTTATTTCCTAATTGTCCAGTCTCAGTTCCTGCAGAGGTGAACTTTAAGAACTCTAAATAATTAATTAGTCTCCAGGAACATCATGTAAAGGCAAGGATACTCTGTGGTCTCAGCAGCACCAACACCTTCAAAGCAGTATTCATCTTGGGTTTCACAATACCGTGGTGAAATCTGTTATTTTGTGCCTGTCACCTGTCCCTGTGTTACCACAAAGCTGTTTGGGCAGCCATGTGCTGAAGAAGATTGGAAAGGTGATTCATCTTCTTTTCTTGTGAGAGGTAGAAAAAGGAGGAAAGGAAATTACCAAGAGATGGTCTAATGTGTTATATCATAATACTTCAGTTTTTTCTGTAGGCAGCCAGAGAGATTGCTTGCTGGTTATAACCTCCATTTGACAAAAGTGATGTAAGTTACAGTTTTTAAAGCATCATTCAGAAGCATTTTGCAATTAGGTCTAGAATTGAGTGTGTGATGTTAAAAACTGGTTAAATGATGGGAACCTCCTTCCCTAGATACAAAACTGTAATTGTAAGTCTGCTGCAGCCATTTAATACTAAAGCTGCTGTTAACCAAAACTGTTAAAACTGTTTTCTGACATGGAAGAGTACCAGCAAAAGTAAAAGTTGATTAAACCCTTTGAAGCTTTGCAGTGTTCATAAAAAATGTTAATACCTTATATACCACCAATTAGCACCTTCTTTTATAAGGTGAAAAAAAAATACATTGTTACATAGAGATCTTTCTAAGTTCAGTATCTCAGACTGTATTTTCATAGACATTAGTAACTGATCTTTACCCTACAGGATTACCCATAAATATAAATATGCACCAAGAAGAGGCAAAACTCTTTTGTTTGTTTCTGTTCAAATTTTTCAACCCATGTTACAAGGAGTTTCTACCACCTTTATCATTGCATACATCACAACAGTACCACCAACATGTAGGAGAATAGAGAAACACATGGAAGTGAAAGCAGGAGATTAAAAATACTAGCCTAAGGCGTTTCTAGCCCAGAAATGAGCGTCTCACAGTTTGCAGAGTCAGATGCTTAGCAAAAGTTGATAGGGAGCTCTGAGAATGCTGAGTGAGAGTGCTGTATGAAATTTAAGAGAGAAAAACATTTTATGGCTGCTGTTGTGGAGTACAGGCTGGCTATGAAGGCAGGCTCTGTCAGTGCTTGCTTGCCAGTGTATTTCTCAGGTATTTCAATAGTTTGCTGTGACCTGTTGTATATATTTGCCTGTTGATCCCACTTCAGAAAGCAAGTTGCAGTCATGACTTTTTTCTGCAAAGTTCCACTGATACTGATATTCTGTGAAAAATGAAGAAGCTGCTACCTGTAGTCATGTTCTCCAGATCTGGAGAACTGGCATAAGAGACCAAATGGTGAACTCTGTTAGTGTCTGCAACAGAGCAGGCGTTTCAGGTCTACAAAAATCTCTTGAAAATGAAGATAGTATTTTTGTAACATGCTCTTTGATATGCACAGTGCTGTGGAACAAAAACAGATTTAATATGAGGCATGCAGGTGCAGAGGGAATAAATCTTTTTTTTCTGCAATATTTGAAATGGATTGAAAATATGATGCAAGGAATTAAAAAACAATTAATTTATATAAAATCAATCAGCAATAGTATCCACTGACACTATC
>WEIU01012877.1:14906-26081 GCA_013389925.1 Aegithalos caudatus | reverse complement strand
ATTACTTTAGTTGTATCTATATTTTAGTCTTGATATTATATATTTGCTTAAGGGAGATTTTTGGTTTTTGACCTGTACCTTTACAGGTACAGAATTCCCAAGTAGCTGATCTTCTCATCCTGTATCTGGAGAATTAAAGTTAGTGGATACAATTAATCCAGACATAAGAAACTTTAGTGGTTCCCTGACAGAAGAAATAATTTAATTTCCTTCTAGTGAATGAGTTACAGTTCAACATATTTTCAGATATGATTTGCAGGGCAATGTTCAGGAATATGCCACTGCAGAACATGTAGCAATCTTGCCATCTTCCCAAACCTTTTAAAAGAATTCAGCAAACTACTTTCTTAAACTAAGAGGTAGAGGTGGATTGAAGAGTGTGTAGATCATGCACTGTAAGCTAGGGGAAAATGGACCTGTGTTGAAGAAAGGCAAAGAAAGGGAAATAAAGAAAAGTGTATCTGGAAATTTCTCTGCAAGGCTTTTTTTTTTTTTTTGAGCACATGTGTGGTTCCTCTGTTTTACTCTGGAGCTAATCCTGACTTGAGACTCAGCTGTCTGTGAGGAGCGTCGCGGAACTGCTGCGCCCTACAAACCAGATTGCACTAAGGCTTGCACAGTGCTCAATGCAGGAGAAATATTGTAGCTAAACCTAAACATTCCTTTCAACACAATAATACAAATCACCTAAGCTTTCTGCTTCTGCAGTATTTGGTTGGGTTTTGGGTGAATTGTTTGGATTTTTTTTTTCTTTCACTAAAAGCTTTTGCGCCTAGGAGTGAATAAGCATGAATTTCATCAAAATAATCTTTTAAGAAACAGTGTCCTTAATTCTTCATCTTGAGCACAGTGCATTTAGAAGTGGAAAGAGAGACTCCTTGTGCCTCTTCCCATTGAGGTGAGTTTTGGCTGAGCAGAGTATTTAGGTTGCAGCAGTTTAGTAACTGGAATTACTATGAGGCAACAACCTACCACTTCAGAGCAGCAGAGTATTTTGATGGTGAGCTTTTTTTCTGCAATCCAATGTGGGTTATGGGGTTTTTATTAATCTCAGACTTGTGAAAAGAAAACTGCAGTAGAGCCTAGTAAGTCTGCTCTATCATTTGATAAGTACTGTTGTAATAAGTACTGTTAAAATAACCAGAAACAAGCTGAGGAAGATATGTGCTGAGTGGAGTTTCCCCCCTTCCCCCAAACGAGGTGCATGCTTCTTCTTTGAAGTATAAAATCATAGGGAAAAGTTTGTCTAAAGTAAATAGGCATAGACTGGTTGCACATCAGTTTGCTGGAGAGAGTGTCTTGAGTTTACCAAGTCATTTGAGTGCTAAACCATTGTGAAAAACGTAGGCTTCTTTTAAATAAAAGTAATTATCGAAGTCATGTCCACTATAAAATTCCGTTCTCTACATGAGTACAAAACTCAACTAACTTTGCTTTGAAATTCACCTCAGTTATATTTGCAAGTAAACAACCAACAGCTACTCGACTCTCTGTCTCCTGGTACAACATGATTCCACCTGGTTGAAAGTTTATAAGCCCCACCTGGGAACTTGCATTGCTGGACACTTGCTATTACCCATCATGGGTTTCTTTGCACTTCTTTCTTCTCTTTCAGAGTTGTAGGCTTTTAAATAAATGACATTTTTACATCTAATGCATATATGACAGTGTTTGAGGCATCAACACACTTTTTATTATTTCATACTTTTTCATGAATTTACCGTCTTAGTAAAATTTTGCCAGTTGTTCCTTTTCTTTCTGGGCTGAGAAAGAGCTATTTTCAAACAAATAGTAGAACCTTGAAAAGTTGACTTATTTGAAGTTATATAGTAGGGAAAAAAGGGTTTCGTAGATGGAATTTGTTTGTTTGCTGCATGGTCTAAAGGCTGTCTTTTAAAATTACTAGCTATTAAAGAACCAATGTATGATTTGAACTTACATTTCCATTAAATTCCTCCCCATAAGGAAAATGTACTATTTAAATGAATAGATGACACCAGAAACAGTTTTCAGCAGTGCTTTGCCAAACAGTCCTCCAGAATATTACCGATATTGAGCAATCAGGAGTGCTTGCTTCTCTTTTTACATCGTTTTTTCTTCATGGGTGTTGACACTGGATTTCTTTCATTGACTTAATGTAGAACAACATTATGACCTTATTCCTGTAACAAATATATTTGCTTGGCTGGAGCAGGTGGTTTTTTTGTTTGTTTTTTTTTCTTTTTAATAGGAGGGCATGAAGTACTGCCCTAAGGCCATTTGAAGCTACCTATGCTTTAGCAAGGTTTACAGAGGAAGATATCTGCAGGTCAGAGAACCTGTACTGAAAGAAAGATGGCATGAGTGGTGCCTAAAGGGTGATGTTCTCAGAATAATCTGGACAATGCAAGGACAGTCTCTTTCCTGTGGATAAGGGTGGTTAAGGGATACATTATATTTGGAACAGACATTAAGAATTAACACCTGGCTCTCCTCCCTACTTCGGGGCTGTCCAACATGCCACCCTTGGCAGAGTTCTGGTCAAAGCCCGAAGTTTAGCTATGAATCCTGAAGCCAGCTGATTTCTCCATTGACATATGTTTACAAAGATTGGTGGTGTCATGATTTCTTCTCTATCTAACATAACCTGTTACATAGTTGTATACATCAGACTCATTTCCTCATTACACATTCTTAATGTTTAGATTCCTTTTCATGAATGCTGCTAATTAACCTACAGCAAAACAAATCAGGTAGAAGTACAGGAATTAATGAGTGAGTTTTGTTACTTTGGAGACTTAGAGATTTAGTTTAGCAATCAGTGGATTTCAGAGCATTTTCAGATGGTGGGGAAGAAGGTGATATTTTCTGGCTTGAAAAATCTTCATACCTTGTCACTGCTTTATAAGAAGGAAAGGGATAGATTTTTATTCAGAACTCTTGCCTTAGTTTTGGGTAGAATCTGACTTGACTAAAACCTGTCTAGGTATTGGGTGTTTAATATAAATTAGCCAGTGAGCTTTTTTCCTGTGGCTCTGGGGAGAAGCTCCTGGAAAGAATGATTCACATCAGAATAAAATAAATAGTTAAGTTACATTGTAACAACAGCGCTGTCCAGGGCATTTGTTACATCTCTGGGAAGTTAAGCCATTGTGGTATTTCTGACGGAAAAAAAAATAGTGTTTTTAGAATTGATGCAGTTATCATTTTTGTATCATGGGAGTGCTATTATTCCTTCTGAATGCAGTTAATTCAAAAGTTACCCATACTGACACATTTTTGGTAAAGAAAACACAAGGCACAACAAGTTCTGTTGGTTATTCTGCTTTGGTAATGTAAGACCCTCAGCCTTGAGGGTTTTCTCTCTTTCTTTGACTTTGCTTTTGCTGCATTTAGAAAAATAGCTGAGCTTTCTGTCTCATTTTCTGTAATGTCAGAAAGATGCATAATTTCTGTAATTACATTGTTAGCTTGTAATAAATCAGGACCTTACTCGACTTATGAACTCCATGAAGATGATGGCAGAATTTTTGTCTGTTAAAGTCTTTATTAAGTAATTTAAAATCTTATCTCAGTGAGAGCCTTTTGCTTGGGCTGTTGGTGTGCTAGTATTATGTTGCTTTCCAGAGGCAGAAAATATCATAATGTAATGCTGCTAAAGATCTTAATTGTCTCAATACATCCTGGTGTTCTTTAATGCCTCTAAATTAGTTATGCAATTTAATATTGTTATTAAGTCTTGAATTGCATTACTTCAGCAGAAACATAAAGGTAATATGATTGTGTACCATAGGAATGGAAGTACCTGTGGTTTTAAGGATTGTTCCCCGACATTGCAATTACTCAGTAAATTTCTAGATCAGAAGATTCATAAAACATTTTACTGGTATGTTCCTGGTGGCTGCTGAATATATAACTTAAAAGGTTAAAGGCACAATTACAGGATACTTCAGAACGAGAGTATAAGAAATAAAAGCTATTGCCAGTAACTTAAGTGCCTTTAGAAGTGGAAAAGATGTAAAATAAAACACTATTTGTAGGAAGAACACTTTCTCATACTCCAGGGAGAGCAGTCCCTGTCAATCTAACCAGACTACTTTTCATCTTACTTTCAGATTTGGCTTTTGGTTTGAAGATGGTTTAGTTTCATTTTTATAGAATCTAGATTGGTACCTGGAAATTTTTAGTATTGCTGGTAGGCAGCGTTGATTCATATCACTTTGGGTTTTGTCTGGTATGGTTCAGCTTTTCTTGAAGATGAAAATAGTTTTCCACTTCCATACTTCAGCTGTAACAAAAAGAAAACAGGTATGAGTCCTTTCCCCAGTTTCTAAGGCATCTAATTTTTCTGAAATATTTAAAAAACTAAGTCATCTCCAGTCATATCATCTATCAGAAAAAAAACTATCATTTCCTTTGCTTTCCAAAGCAGCACTGTGAGGTCTGTATATACAGGGAAAGCGAATCATTATGCTTTAGGGGATATCACTTCTACTGTGAATGTATAGAAATAACTCTTTTTCTTTGATTAAATTGAAATATAGAAGGTGATTAAATTGAAATGCAGAAGGAAACATGCATAGGCAAAACCCCTGTTAATTCCAGCTAGAAAGTGTGGCTGGGGTTGCCATCAGTTCACAAGAGAAATGTGTGCTTTTACATTTTATCTCGGTGACAGCACTTCCATTACTATAATGACCTGTGAAATGAGAGGATAGCAAAGCAGTGCTGCATGGCAGCAGTGATTACAGTGAACCAGTCTGAAGTGCCTGCTCCCATGATACTGCCTGTGGGAGCCAAAGCCTACGTACAGCACACAGACCTTCTGGTCTGCACTGATCCTCTCTCCTGCTTGGGGTACAGGTCATTCTGCTGCTTTCATAGATATATCCCATTAGGGCCTAATCTTCTCTACCACCGAGTTTATATACTTTGAGTCGTTTACACTGTTTTACTCATATTAACTCATCTGAGTAAATGTATATCAACAACAGATGTTGATTACTACTGCCCTTGGTAGTAATCAGTTCCAAGCTTTTCCTAATACTCAGAATTAAATAAATCCTGAGCAAAGCCAAACCTGTATTATCTGAGCAGAGGGGTTAAACCATGATAGCAAAGCCACTGGCTTATTTTCCCTGAGCTGTCTAGTTTTTTAAAACATTTGGATGATACAGTATACTTTCTCATTTTGGGGATCTGATTTGTTGATTAAGTTGTGAATTTAATTTTTAAGGACCTATGTCTGGATTTTTTTTTATCTTTCTACATATCATTCCTTTCTCTTTTTTTTCCTTCCTCATCCCTTCTCCTCACCAGGAAAAGCTGTTTATCTTTTTATTTTGTAGAAACAAACAAACCAACCAACCAAAGAAAAATTCAGTATATTAATAGAGAAAGAAATGATTGAGCTGCTTTTTCCAATATTGGAGTTTTGTATACTAATTCAATACAAAATTAATAACAGATCTTTAACTTCAGTTGCACAGAGAACCGTTCTTCAAATGACCTTATGAGGATAACAGGTTTTCAGAGTAAAGGCATGTTACAGTCCCAAAAGTTGCTTACAATATTCTCCCATTGGGAGTCAGGATTTTTCTCCACAGTGAAGCTTTCTCTTGGTTTTTGCTCCTTCAGGTGGCACAGGGGGACAGGGAGAGGGGTTGTTGTCAGGGTTGATGGTAGCTCCTCTCTGCCACTCCTTTCTCATGTTGCTCCCTGTTCCAGCCTGAGGCATCCGTAGGCTGCTGTCCTTTGGGATGAGCCTGCTTCAGCCTGGATTCTCCATGGGCCACACATCCCATAGGCAGTGCAGCTGCAGAACTCATCCATACCCTGTGGTGGTTACCTTGGAACCAGCTGGAACCAGCACCAGGTTGCACCTGGCATGAGGCATCCCCTGCCTCTCTTCACAGAGGGCCCTGTAGCATGGACAGGGATGCCCAGAGCAAAGGTGAACCCAAGACTCCTTAGCTGATTTTATTTTATTGTTTCAAATGAAATTTGCCCTGGAGGTTGTGTCAGTGCTTCCATGTTTGCTGCTGTCCCTGGGGCATGCAGGGCTGTCTTCTTTAACTTCCCAGCGACCCTCTGGATGCCTGGGAATAGCCCCAGAAGATGGCATGAACATCTCCATCACAGTGTCCCAGGGTCCGGCCTCAGGTAGGAGAAGGCACCTGCTCCACAGGAGCTCCAGTTGAGGCTGGAGGAGGGCAGGTGACCCCATGCCAGGCTGTCAGCTGCACTGTGGATGTAAAAGAGTGGATTTTTGGTAGGTGGGCATTGAAGATTATTGCACCTCTTACCAAAAGCTCGTCTCTTCTTTTTGCTTCTAAGCATGATTAATCCCACAATTTCTCATCAGATGTTTCATTAGACATTTGTTTGGTAGTTTTGTGTATCCTTAATACAAAATGGAGTTTAGAAAGAAATTAATGATTACTTGGATTTTCCTGTACTGCCTGGCAGGCATACTTAGGAAAGGCCAAATTATGGGACATTTCCTACCTGGGTATTCCAGCTGCACATTTCCATTAACAGACTTACAATCCCTTTTCAGGAAAGTCCATCTGTTTCCAGCTGATAAAGCAGCATATTACTCACTGCACATTCAGCTGCCTTATGATAATTCAAAATTTTACTTATGCTTTCCCACTTTCTCAGATTTAACACACCACACATATCTTGTGCACATAAGTCACACCCAAATATTTCCTCAAATGTTGAGAAGTCTACTGTTTTGTGAGATTTCTTTGTGTGTGTTTAGAGTAATGAGTTACAGTAAAAACCACATGGGGAGGGGTTTATTAGTTGCAGAGATGTGTGAAGAAAAGGCTATCAATATGGTAGTCATGAGTATCTTGAAACTTTTGAGTAGCTGTTAAAGCAAAACTGTGTGAAAGAAATGGAGCAGTATGTTTGCTTGGGACATCTTTTTGAGATAAGGCTGTCTTCCACAAGGAGGAGTGTGGGTTTTTTTTCCATGCATACAGTGGAGCCTAATCTCCCTCTAAGTGGCTTGATGGATCAGAATATTTATAGACTAAACAGTGGATCGAAGGGATTGGTAAAAACAATTAAGGATACCAATATGTGATCATGAGAAATGAACACTCAGGAAGGGATTCATCAAAACAGATTTAGATGTGCTGTATAATGGATGGTGAATGTGAGATCCTCCCAAACCTTACTTCATCTCATCCTAGAGCCAACAACTAAAACACATCAGCTCTGGATGGTTCTTTGATGTGGTAGCTTTTCTTATGTTGACTGTGCAGCCTGGACAGCTCAGGGGTAGACACCTTTAATTGCAAATATATTTAAAGTTAAGTGGAACAACTTACTAAATTATTAATCCTGACAACTGTATACTGAATAGTGAGCTTCCTGTTTTGGTCTGCTTAACCATTATTATCTCTTAGCGTCATATAAAATTATACATGACATTTAAAAGATTTCCATGTAAAATAATAATCTTTGTCAGAGACACAAGTAGTCAGGTATCAATAAGCACCTGAAGGAACAATAACCTAAGAGGGAGTGTAATCACTTTGCAAATTTTAAAAAGCTTTTGTGGTTATATGCCAGATATGTAGAAAACATAAGTAACAGAGCAATTACATTGAAGTATTCTTCTAGTGTTTTTTTTCCTGTTTTCCTTTTTCCTAGATGCTTGTTCTACTGATTATTCAGACATTGTAGTGCACTTCTGAGATGCTTTGTATGAGAACTGAACTGAGTTGAACACTTCTATGCTGAGCAGTCCTGAGTATTTCCATAATAGGCACTCAGCTTTGTCAATAAAACTGAAGTCACTATTCTGGAGTGAAACACATGTGATATGTCTAGATTGAACAATTTTTGAGATATGAGACTGCCAAACTAAAATCATAACTGAAATGATTGGATTTTTTTTACTGTGGTCCTCAGAATTGAAAACTGAAATAAAGGCTTCTATTTAGTTCTTCAGCAGCTGAAAGAGATTGGGCTAAGAGAGTACTGTGAATTGACATGTCTTCACCAGGAGCATTGTTCTAAATCAGGATGTTAATCACTAGTTTTTTTACCTCTGTTAAACTGAAGGAAAGGAGCATAAAATGGTTGGTTTTAGCCATCCTGAAAAAATAAAAGTAGAGCGAGTTGGATGAACTTGTGTGATATTGAACTTGTCCCAGCAAAGAGATTCTGTTCAGACCTACACATTGCACATTTGTCCTGGTTTTGAAACACAGGTATCTGACAGCCAAAAAGCTGGAAGTTCTCTTTGAATAGAGAATGTAAACCCCCTTCATCAGATTATTATAATTTTGCAATTAGAGGCTTACAGGAAAAGTTTTGGGAATAGGAGAAATAGTTCTTTACTAAGAATATTAAAAATACAAATGTAATAGTACATAAGGACAAGCAAAACAAAACAAACAAAAACCCTAGCAACCCCTGACAGAGTCAGGCATGTGACCTGACACCCTGTTGGTCAGGGTGTTAGAAGCAGTCCAGATGAATCCTTCTGGAGTAACAGACGCAGTTCTGTGGAGTAGAGATGGTCCTGTAGAAAGTCCAGTGGTGGTGAGATGGGTCTGGTCTTCCTCCAGCAATCCAGTGGAAAAAGGATGACCTGGTGTTCCTACTTCTCCCTTTTATCTGGGTAGGAATGCTTGTGTCTTGTCCTTGGTGAGCCTTAATGGCCCATTATCAAAAAACATCAGCCCCAAAATTTTTTTTGTTTTGGTCAAGCACTCATAAGCATCCAGTAATTAGTTCCCTAGCAACCCACCAGGAAGAAATTCCACAAGCAAAAAGGAAACAAATCCAACCCCCAACAACCTTTTCCTGTCGTATTAGTGGGGAGGAACCTTTCAAGTGTACAAATATTGCAGTGGTAATCATTTACCATCCATCTTTGATATTGTCTTGGTCCAGAATGATCCTAACCTCTTTCTAATGAGATACATTGAAAGACGTACAAGGCAGAGATGCTTCTTGTATCTTGTAGACTTTATGTCTGAAGCTTAAGGATCAAAATATATTCTGTTCTTTAAAGTCCTTTGGAAATAGAGACTGCCTTTTTTATGACTATTTTTTTTTTTATATTTCACAGAACTAAATAAACAACTAAACAAGCAAACAAATATGTAAATAAGTAAATGTACATATTAGAGAAAAATATAGTAATCACAATATTGTTTAGGTAGGAAGTCACCTATTAAATTCATCTAGTCTGATTCTCCCTTTTCAAAGCAGAGTCCTGCTAAAGCAGGTTGTTTTGGACCACATTCTGTTAATTTTTTTACTTTCCCCAAGGATAGATTTTGTACCCTGTTTAGAATGTTTGACCACCCTCACAAAAGTAATTTTTTTTATCTTCAGATGGAATTTTGTGTATTTTAATTGGTGCCTGTTGCCTGTATCCTGTCAATAAAACACTACTGAGAAATGTCTGTCTCCGTTTTCTTCATTCCCTTCCTTCAGGTACACATATAGCATTGATGAGACCTCCCTGAACCTTCTCCAAGCTGAAAAATCCTGAAAAATCCTGTCTCTCTCAGCCTTTCCTTCCATGAAAGGTGTTCTGATCACTAAATCAGTTTCTCGGGAGCATTATTTGATCAGTTAAGTCTCTATCTTTCTTGTAGTGGGAGCTCAGAACTGAACACAATCCTGCAGGTGCATTCTCACTAGTACTGAACAGAGGGGAAGGGTCACCTCACTCAAATTGCTGGCAACACTCCTGGTGTAACTGAGGAAGTTGGTGGACTCCTTTGATCTGAGGGTGCAGAGTTGGTGCAATGCTGTCCACTAGAATTCAAAGATCATTTTGGCAAAGCTGTTTTTCAGATGGCTACACTCCTGCACAAACTGGTGCATCTCTTTTCTTCCCCAGATGCAGGATTTGGCATTTACCCTTCCTGACACCCACCCTGCCTACTGAGCTTCCTCTGAATGGTGGCATAACCGTATATTGTGTAAGACACTGCACCTAGTTTTGTATTGTCTGAGTTCTGTATTTGACTTACTGAGATGTCATCCTTACCTGAGTCATTAGCAAAGATATTGAAGATTATTAGATCATGGAAAAACCTCTGAGCTAGACTGCTAGAAACTGCCTTCAACAGGACTTGGTGCCATCAATAATAGTCCCCTGGGACCAATCATTCAACTCATCTTTGATCCATCTCACTGTCCACTTACCAAACTTTACTTTGCCAGTTTCTCTGTGATGATGCTATGTGAGACAGTATCAGAAGCTTTCTGAAGTCAAGGTAAACAATATCTGTCGCTCTGCTCTCATCCACTATCCATCAGCTATTCCCATCATTGCAAAAATCTATTAAGTCAGTCCAGCATGATTTTGCCCTTGAAAATCCATGCTACTTAGTCTTAGCTAGCTCCTTTGCCTTAATGTGTCTAGAAAATCTTTCCAAGAAGTTTTTCTCCATTACCTTCTGAGTGACTAAGGTGATGCTGACTGGACTGTAGTTCCCCAAATCTTCCTTCTATCCTTCTTGAATATAGGAGTGATATTTTTCCTCTCCTAGTCCTTGTGTACATTTTCTAGACACTATGACTATTCAAAGGTATCCAAGACTAGCCTTGCAATGACATTATCCCTTCTGTTAGTCTCCATTGCCTTCTGTACATACATTTTATTTCAGTATTCTATGCCTTGGTCATCCTCTGCTGACAATAAATCTTCATATTTATCATAGTAGCAACAGCATAGACAAATCTGTGTGACCATACAATATAATATTTACTACAACTTCTTTTCTCCTTACCATTGCATATGTATCCTTTTAGTATTTCTTTCATAAAGGTAGAACTTCAGAATTCTTTCCATTATCATAAACTATTACAAGATTATAAATATTCCATATGGTTCTTCTCAGAGTTGCTTTTATTTTCTTCTAAGAATGCCCATGCCTAATTAGCAACCTTGAAAGTTCAACAGCTATTTTGATATTATCTAAATGCAATATGTTATAAATACACTGAAGTAAAATATTTATGAAGCAGGAAACATGATACCTGACTTAGTGTCAGAAAGTGTCAAAGGTTGGGAATAGTCTAGAGAAAAGCAAGAGGAGAGCATGAAACAATTACTGCATTCAGAGTCAAAAACAAACCCAAACATTTACATACCATAGCCAAAAGCCTCTGAATACATCTGCTACGCAACATCTGACCTGCTATGATTAT
>WEIU01012877.1:2964-14534 GCA_013389925.1 Aegithalos caudatus | reverse complement strand
GCCTTACATACAAACTCATGTTTATAGTATTGTGTAAAAAAATTACAAATTACTTCTCAACTTGCTTATTATATTTTGAATTCAAAGCTTCCTATTGCTATGCTGAATGCCCTCCTGTCTACTACAGAGTTCAGTTTTATGTTGATTCCTTTGAAAGACAAAAGGCATGAGGTAGATTCTATAATGATCATAAACAAACTAGAAAACCTGGAACTTTTTTCAAACACACAGTCTTTATTTCTTTTGAAGGGGAATGAGGAAAAAAGGCAAATAGCTTGATTTTGCATCCCACATTACATTTTTTTTTCTGAAAGAGTATCTTTCCAAACTAATCAAGTAGTCTCTTTACAAATAGAAGATATATCAAATACTAAAAAAAAAAAATAAAAATCTGAATTTTACCGTGATATCTTAAATATTGGAAGGCTCAAGTTAAAGTCTTCCCCAGTGTTTAATGAGTGCATTAAATCCTATGAAACCTGAGATTTTTTAGGAATTTGTCTCTGAATCCTAACTTGTCATTTTTCTAAGACTCTCACTTGGGAGGGATTCATCTGGACTTGATTTATAAGATGGTTGGTGTGATGAAAGAGGCTTGACAGAAAGATGAGTTGAGAAGTTAAGCCATTAGTCTCAAATTTCATCCTTGTCACTCCCTCCTCTGAAGAGCAGCTTTTACTTTCCAAAAGGTACTTTTTGCAGAATAATTCCATTTAGCTTTTCTTTAGTTTATAATTTCAAACACAAGGCACTAGCCTCTGAACAGATCTTTCTCTGTGACCTGTATTTTCTGAATCATTCACACTTATCTATATCTGTGTCTCATACACATGTTTCCTGATACACCCTGGAAAACAGAGACTGCCAACCAACAGGAAAAGAAAAAGATAGTATCTGACAAAGCCTACCTCAACTGAAAGAATTTGGCTTGCTGCAACATAAGGGGAGTAAGTCTATGAGCATTTGGAATCCATTTTTAACACGTATTAACAGCAAATCCTCAGTGGATGCTTACAGACCTCTTAATCTCTATAAAGGTATTTTCCTTTCCTACTTTCCCACTGTAGCAGAGTTTCAGGAATTGAAAGACTAGAATGCATTAATAATTGTTTCACCTTACTTTCACTTAAGCAGATATATGCTGCACTTTTTACCTTTTGCATGTCATATATGAGCTTAGTAAATTTCAGATGTTTTCAGAAATTAAATGTAGTCAAAACAATTGTGGCTTTAGTATTCAAAGGTAGTTGTTTCAGTCATATTTCTTCAGAGATTGTGTAAAATTTCTTGATTTTTCAGAAGTCACCATCATCAACATTCTCTTATTGACTCATGTTTATGTGCTTAATATCCTGTTGTGGAGGGAGTCAGATCTTTAAAGGTAGTTGTACATATAAACCATTGTTAGATGTAAAAAAAAAATAGCAAGACATTAGGTCATCAAATGAAAAATCATAAACCTCAGAAGAAAAAGGATGAAACTATTCAGTAATATTATTTTTTTTTGAGAAAATTCCTCCTTATAGTAAGCTGCCAGTACTATAGAAGCTATTTTTAAAAACCCATTTAAGCAGTAAAAGTATGAAATCCTATTTATTTCAGGTCTTCTTCAATTCCATTTCTGATACATGAATAATAAAGTACAGTCCTATCACTAAGGTACTAATCAAGCACTTTTTGTTGTTGTTGTTCTCTCTGNTTCTTTTCTCCTGAAGTTTCTGCTAACCTCTCTCCCATTTCCTTCTGACTCTTGGAAGGAATTTATCCACCGTAAGCCTCTTACATGAGGGTCGGCTACACTGACCTGGCCTTACATTTGCTTTGGGCAAAAAGGTTAACATTTGGAAGGCTACCAGAAGTATCTAGCCTCAGGTGGTTTATTATGAGACTTGTCAGGATCCTCCTGGTGTGTCCCTCAGGCACCTTAAGCACTACGTACCGAACCTCTGATAGATCTGTTTTTTATGCTGAAGAAGAAAAATTTTCTTCAAATACATCTCTTCCCATCTACTTTTTTCTTCCAAAATCATCTGCAGATGTTTATCCCTATAGCTTATGACCATACCAAGTTTTCCAGACAGATATGCCTGGACAACAGGATCTTTTAAAGATTTCTCCAAACTCACAGGGTTCTCCTATCACTGGGCCAAGATACTTAAGGCTTATGAGATACTGAAAAGAGGCAACAGAAGCTTAAAGAAAACAGAGCTTTGCTTTATGACACACTTTTACCAGCCCTGAGAACTTGGCTGTAGTTGGAACCAGTTGGGAGTTGCCTTTCAAACCCACTGCCAGCATGTCATAGAAAGCTTACTGTCTGAAGTTTCTGTTTCCAGACACTCCAGAACATTTTCTCCCACTCTCAGTTAATATTGCTGGCAGACACAGGAAAGTGTGTGTCTAGTTAGGAATCCCAGCCTTCCCCACAGGGCTGACTGTGCACAACACATCCTAATGGAATTGAGTTGAAGTATATGCTCTGAAGATATCCTGTTAATGTTAGCTAGTGCCAGGACCAAGTGGGGCCAAGCAGCAGGACATCAAATTCAGAGACAAAACCCTACAACTATTTTTAATTTGCAACCTACCTCTCATCTCATTATGAAATAGGTATCAAGAATTTAGGAAAAAAATAATCAAGATAAGTTTAGGGTGTGATATCTCCCTGACTCATAGAACTTGAGATCTTTCAAAAGATGCACACTGCATCATTTATATCCTCTTCCCATTGTGCACACAGCTGATTAAATCCCACTCAGACTAGTACATTGTTAATTACATGTACTGATCTTGCCATCTTACGTAGCATTTGAGGAAGCATTAAACCCTAGTCTTGCCTGAAAACAGAGCAAAGCTCAACAGCCCAAACAGTCCATGTGAAAAGCTGGTGTTCAGCAGAGCCTGTATAGCAATGTTGCTTGACAGGGGGAATGATTTCGCTTTGGCCAGTTTGCCCTGTGCACAGGAAAAGATGATGTCAATGTCCACCTATCAAGGGGGATGTCCTTTACTTTCCTGCAGACTAATTTCCTGCAGACTTCTGTATTTTTAAATTTCTAAGTGCATTCTGAACTCTGCACTGTAATTTCTGTGTCTTAGTTCCTCCTATGCAAACTGTGATGAGAATGCATTGCTGTCTCTCTGAGGTAATACTTGGATAAATACTATGAAGATTTAGAAGTGTTAAGACACAGTAGTTTTGAGGGATTTGCTAGCAACTCTCCTATTTTAACCTTGCAAAAGAGGCAGGATTGCCACACTGGTTTGGTAGTACAGAATAGTATTTCTAATAGATATTTGTCTCGTTTTCCCATTCCCTCTGAAAGGCTTCCACCTAGGAGATCTAAACACCTTCTTCATGGTGTTAGTTTTCTTCTTAATATATTAAAAAGATCAGAGTTTGGAGAATATTAAAATTAAAATTAAAAAAAAAAAAAAAAAAAAAAAAAGAAAAAAAGGAAAGCACCACTCTTCATTTGAATTTTTTAATTAATTCACTTTAACTGATTTTGAATCCCTATGGTATGTGCTTTCCACATATATTTTAGCAAATATATCAACAGGAAGACACATTCAGGAAACTAGTAATTTTTAGGAACAGTTTTAGGATGTGTAAGGAAATTGGATCACAAATTCACAATTGTTCAAACAGGAAGCAATTCTACATTGTTTATAAATATTATGCTTATCCATAAGGGCAAGAATATATATGGTGTGAACTACTGAGATTATCTGTTAGATACAGAGCATTTCATGAAAGTTGTGGTTGTGTACTTCCCATGGAGTTCAGAAAAATTGACAAAATATTGTGTGAAATGTCAGTGACTACCCCTGGAAAAAAAAGCATATATAATTTCTGATACCTCTTAACTCTTAGGGCAGTGTCAATGGCATTTATATATATTTTAAGACCTCTTTTCAATTCAGAGTCATAGACAATGACAACAGTATAAATGAGATTTGAATAATGGTACACAAAGTTTAAGTTAGTTCCTGAATCCTAGAAGGGGCTCAGGTGTGTTATACATTGAGAATGGGTAAATTATGCATTTATAGCCCTTTGAGGTCTGCATGCAAAATTGTTTCTAGTTTATTCAAAATGCATGCTATTCAGTTTTTGCTTATTCCAAGTGTTTAGTAAACAAGAGTCACTTGTGAATGATATGTTCTAAAATCAATTTTAGGGGTAAACTTAATTATGTTCACAGATGGTGAAGCATAATTGATGACAGTATGTCAATGTAAACTGGAACTGGCTGTGTCTAAAAACATATCATCACTATCAACAACATAACATTATGAATATTTTAAATGACTATTTTATAAAAAGGATGAGCTGGTTAATTCTGGTTGCCTCCATACATGGTCTAGTATATGTCAACTATTTTTGTTTATGTGAGCTTCTATTTCATTTGTTGCTACACATCTTCCTTTTTATTTTTTCCAGAGAGAAACAACAGGGGAAATATTTTGGGAGCAAAAGGAAAACATGTAGACTACACTTTTCATGAAATAGTCATTGGGGCACTGCCACTAGAATTTCATGGGAACTTAGTAAGAAAAATAGGAGAACATAGTATTGTTTCTGCTTGATTTATTATCACCAATAGTGAGATTCTATGATTTTATTATTTCATTTGTAGAAGGCAGTTCCCATTTATATAAAACAGAGTAAATCCAACTGTAGAAGAGCACTGGCATCTCCAAAAGAAAGACAGAACATTTGATCATTATATGATCACAGTTCTTACAGATGAAATTCCATTTCAGTGGTCTGAACATTACATATGATTACCAGTTTTACATGTTTCCAAAAAATCTTTCCCTACATTGTTCATTTATTATTAAGGTCTCAAGCTTGGAAAGATATATTACCATTCAGTTTTGTTTTGTTTTCTTTGTTTTAAATATAGATTTATTGTCCATGGTGAATGCATTTTAGCATTTGACTGAAGACTGGTAGATGACGAGATCACTGATTCTCAGATAGTCTTCTGTAGGACTAGTGGGGTGTGCATATGGCCTAGGGTGCCTGTCAAGGAACTTAAATGTCACCTACCCTAACTCTCTAGGAACAGAATTTGGAGTCTTAAAGGTATTGAATCTCAGATTATTCTTTTCTGATTAGGAGATGCTTGAAAAAAACTATTAGACATTTATGGTATTTGTATAAAATCCCTTTTAATCTCTTCAGAGAAATCAGAGGAAATAGAACCTGCTTATTACAATTGATTTTTTAATCACATCATTTAAAAATATTTTAATATTATCATCATCATCAATTATTAAATCATTGTAAGTGTGATGCTACTTTTTCATATTTTCTTGTATAAATAATTGAAGAAAGCGGGTGATTTCCTCTGTAAGGAACCCACACAGGGGAAGTCCATAAGAGTGGCATAGAAAATATGAAATATAAGAAAAAGACAAGGTTGTGCTCTTATCTTTGAAAATCTATCTATCTCCATCACTTCTCCCCAGGCTTCCTTATAATTGGACCTATTGTCAATACAAAAGACGTTTGTTAGTATTAAAGTGTCAGTGCTTTGGTGCTATGTAGCTCTGAACCAGCTGTTGGTGTTCCCAGGTGGACAGTAAGGTACATGACAGGGAAAATGTCGCTGAGGAGTTATTCTTTGTAAGCTGCTGTTACCTTTGCAAGTTGTTACAAACAATTGATCAACATAGTGGCAATCCTCCACTCCTTCATTTCCATTTGCTGGGGCTTTATCTTCACTGACAATGGAGCAGAAGACTTTTTGTGGATTCTCTGGCATAAAGCAAGGCATCAATAGTGGTCTTTTCCAAATGCAGAAGACACAGTGGGATTTGCCTGTGGTAGTTATGCATAAGTGTGCTTAGAGAAAGAATGTTTTGATTTAAATAGACTTTATTACTTTTTATTATTATTAATGCAAGCTTTTCTTTACATTATGCTTCTTTCCTGACAGCGGAAAATTTAGATTTCATGAAGCAATTACAAGAAACACTCAGGCAGAAATAGGTTAACAACAAAATGGAACAACTTTACAACACTAAATAACTGAATAATAAAACAGAAAATAAAATAAATGAATAATACTTTTGCCATTAAAATATAAGAACCTTGGGTAAATCGTTGAGGAAAACATTTCACTACAAGAAGAAATTCAATAGGATAGTGCAATTTTCTCTGAAGAAACCATGTCCAATGAATGCTATGCCCATTCAAGCATATCCCTGAGACTTCTGTGAGTATATGTTTATGCATCTTTGTTGAAATGGATTTTTTTCTAGGGCTGCAGAATAGCAGCAGATCAAAGAATCTATCCCATATGTTCTACTGTGTTATGCTATGACAATATCAATTGTGATTTGAAAAAATCCATTATGAAATCTATTTTTAAAACCAACATAGACACCACAACATAACAGGTCTGAGTCCATTTTTATTACCTTACGTTACACATTTAATGGGTATAATTGTTTGATGCTAAGCTGTGTCAGAAGTACAGCAAATAAGATTTGTTCTAAAGTAAAGATTAAAGAATGTTTTCAAATGTTTATGGATGCATTGCATTTGAGCCAAGGTTTTGGTAGCAGGGGGAGCTGTAAGGTGTCCTCTGTGAGAAGAGACCAAGAGCCAACAGAGATGACCACTGCTGGCCAAAGCAGAGCAGGTGGAGCTCTTTAATGGTAACATATTTAAGAGTAAAAATGATGCATAGCAGCTGTGAGAGAGAGGGCTCAGAAAAGTGTGATGGAAAGAACCATCAAGAAAGAGGGAGAAAGTTTTCCAAGCACCAGAGCAGAGGTCCCCCTGCAGCTGCAGCCCATGGGGAAGACCACAGTGATGCACATTGTGCCTCTGCAGGAAGAAGTGGACTGAGGTGAAGCAGTTTGTGAAAGATCCCACACCAGAGCAGGTGAAGATGACCTGAAGAAAGCTGCAACCTAAGGGTAGTACCAAGGGTGAGCTCCTGGCAGAAAGGAAAGCAGCCCATATTGGAGCAGGTTTTCTGTCAGGACCTGTGGCTCTATAGGGGATCCATGCTTTAGTAGTCTGTTGCTGAAGGATTCTACCCATGGAAGGGGCATATGCTGGAGCAGATCATACAGCCTTTGGAATGACCCCATGTGCAAACAGTGGAAAAATGTGAAGAAAGAGCAACAGAGTTGAAGTGTTTGATACATGATCTCAGTCCCCGTACTCCATCCCACTTGTGTCACTAAAGGGCAGAAGGAAACAGGAAAGACAGGAACAGGAACAAAGGAGTAAAGATAGGCTTGAGGACAAAGATTAGGAATCGGGAGGAGATATTGTTAACATTGTCCTCATTTTCTCACTATCCCACTGTATTTTTAATTGCAATAAATTACGTTAATCTTCCCCAAACTAAGACTGCTTTTCCCATTATGGTATTTGATAAGTGATCACCTGTTCTCTATCTCAGGCCACAAGCTTTTCATCTTATTTTTCCTATGGACCTTTCTTATGAAGACTAGATGAGATGGTGCTCTTCAACCTGGAGAAGTTTTCAAGTGGATATTGCAAAAACCTTGCAGTATCTAAAGGGACCTATATAAGATCTAGAGAAGGGCTTTTGACAAGGGACTGTACTAGTAGGACAAGGTCTAATGGCTAAAAGCTGAAAGAGGGTAGATTTATATTAGATATTGGAAAAATTCTTTATTTGTAAGCCACTGGAATAGGTCTCCCAGAGAAGCCGTGGATAACACATCCCTGGAAGTGTTCAAGGCGGGGCTTTGAGCAACTTGATCTAGTGGAAGGTTACACCCCTCTGAGATGATTTTTAAGGCCCCTTCCAACACAAACAATTCTATGATTCTCTCTGTGTCCTGAGGAGAAAGAGTCAGAGATTGGCTTGGTGGTCATATGGCAGCCATCCAAGTTTAAGGCAAAATGGATCATTTTTTGACAAAAAAAATCTCTGATACAAAATATATGATCAAATAGTCTACTGTGCTTTTTCTTTGCTGTCTCCATAAATTCATGTCATTTTATATTGGGATTGGCTGTTACCTCTGGAGCTTCTTAGAACTCTATTGACTTTCCAGGAGACTGTTGGACTTTTCGATAAATGGTTGTCTTCTAGTGGGTGCTGTAGTGTTTTAGTCTTTCAGATACCGTGGGGGTTTTTTTGTTTGTTTGTTTGTTTTTTTCTGCCTGACAGCCAAAGGTATTCTGATCAGAATTTTAAGAGATGGGAATTTGAGCACCAGCTTACTGACAATCAATTCAAACAGAAGTAGGGAAGAAATTTTCATACCTGTGTATGAAACATCACATCCAACATTCATATAAGGATTTGAAGTAAAATGTCAAGCTTATTTTATCTTTCACAACTGCCACTGAATTTTCATTTGTCAGTGTGAGGTCGCCTTGGAGGTTTCTTTACTATCTTTTACATCCAACAAGCTGAGTGCTCTATACTTTGTGTGCTTCAGGCAAGGCATGAGAAGGAATGTAGTCCACTGCAGTTAGAACAGGGTTAGGAGTTCCTGACCCAAATTGCAGCTCTCTGAAAGGCTTGCTCTGTCTTGCAACAATATGCTTAACATACTGTTAATATGTTAGGAATCAATAGGAATCTTCTCTGAAAAGGCTGGCAACAATGTTTTTCTTTTCCCATGAGCCACTTGAGGATCTATCACTTGCAATTTACAAAGTGTTCTGGAACTAAAAATCAATACTATAGAGTGCAGTACTATGACTTTTAGCATTACTGCTAAAACTAGTAGTATTTCATCCCTTTTTAATGAATTCACTAACAGAAATTTGGATTTTACTGAGATCTCATCTATCCAATTTTGTAGACTCTGAGGTGAGTGTCAGAATACTGTGAGAAATTTTCAGTACTAGATTCTCATGCTAAGGTAAAATCAGGCTATTCTAAGCATAACTTTTGAGTAAACTTAAGTAAGTTAAAGATGAAGAAAATAAACATGCAATAAGTTCTTTGATGAATCGTTATTTCTCATACTGCAGAAAAACAAAATGTTTTTGCAATGTGGGAATCTAAACAGGTAAATCTTAAAAAAATTGTCCAAAATTTCATGAACTTTCTTAGATTCTGTTGCATGACTTAAAAAAAAAAATACAGATTCTGAAGTGTTCATTTTTTACCTTTAGTATCTGGGGCAGCCAAATTTAATTTATAGCTGTGACTGACTTTGGCAAACCTACTTCATTTACAAGCCATTATGTAATAGCTGTTATTTGATAAACTGTCATTTCATGCTTTTCTAAGATAACTGGAGTAACTGGCAAAGAAAAAGGAGACAGAACAGTATCATCATATGTGATTAATACATTCTGTACTGCACTGCAAGCACAGAGACAGCAACAAATAAAAGCTCAGGAAGAAAACTTTCTTTTCCAATTCCAGTAATTTAAATAGGTTAATGTATAAGAATATTGTAACTGAAGCCTACCACCTAAATTCTAAGTTGGTTATGAAATTTGGTAAAGCCACAGAATCTTTTGAACACCTGAGTTGTCCTCCATTTTACAGGCATTGAATTGTCACTTGCTAGGATACGTTTGTTAGAAAATATTGTGTTTATTCTACTAATTTCTATCCTATACATCTATTCTATATATTTATAATACCTTAGAAATTTACTAAGGAAACAATAGCATTGCCAGCCAGTCAGGGGAAGGGATTGTCTCAGTCTGCTCTGCAATGGTGCAGCTTCCTGTGCAGTTTTGTCACCACAAACAAGGAAGTTGTGAAGCTATTAGAAAATCCAGAGGAGGTCTACAAATATGGTGAAGGGTCTTGAGAGGAAGATGTATGAAGAGCAGACAAGGTCATTTGGGCTGTTCAGCCTGGAGAAGAGGAGACTCAGGGGAGACCTCATTGTAGTTTACAGCTTCCTTGTGAGGGGAATAGAAGGGGCAGGCACTGATCTCTTCTCTGTGGTGACCAGGGACAGGACCCCAGGGAATGACCTGAAGTGGTGTCTGGGGATATTTAGGTTTGATATTAAGAAAAGTTTTTTTCCTTAGAGGGTGGTTGGGCACTGGAACAGGCTCCCCATGGAAGTAATGACAGCCTGATAGATAAAGAAGCGTTTGGACAATTTGAAAAATGCTCTTGGGTACATGGTGTCACCCTTGGGTCCTCTGCAGGACCAGGAATTGGACTTGATTCTTTTGGGTCCCTTCCAACTAGGCATATTCTGTCATTCTGTGATTACAACTAAAGATTCCATTTGATTAAACTATATAATTTATTTTAAGCAAATTTCATCTATCCAATCAAAGAAAAATAAAATTTTCACAATTTTTCTTGTGTGAACTGCAACCAACTGACTTACATGAATCCAGAGTGAAACAGACACTATTTTTACCAACAACACTGTCCCATCTTTTCTGGCAGATGCATTCTATTTTTCTGGTTCATCTATTACTGTTCTATTCTGAGTTCATGACTGCCTTTTATGTTCAATACAAAAGCTAATTATTGTGCTAAGCAGCTTTTCTAAAGGCTTTGCTGTTGCATCTTTGATGCTTCATGAACAGAATGGCAAATTAAAACATAGATAAATGATCTAAAATTGAAAACAATTGTTCTACTTATCATTTAATAATAGACACAAGGCTTTTTTAGGAGAACATATATATACAAAGACATTTACAAGTCTGCTATTCTGCAACTCATGCATCACCTCCTCTACGATTTTTTTGCAGTAATGGCTATGTAATGAGTCTGTTTAGGACACATCTTACTAAATGGTTCTAATCTATATAAGTTCTCACTCCACACTCATCACCATAGTATCCAAGCAACTTCCAGTAGTGCATTCAGCAATGTGACTAACATCTTTCACATATTTTGGTCTCTCATCATTTCCCCAGGGGAAGATCTATGTTCAGTGAAGTGTTTTGTTTTGTGTTTATTTATTTTTCAAGTGGTCCATGACTTGGGGTTTAATTAGTCTACAAAGTAAAGATTACTGTGAATCAGAGAAAAATGTCAATAGGGACATGCTTGTCCTTAATTGAGGTACCAAAATTAATATCCCGAATATTAAGGTATACCTCTTGATAATTTTTCACCTGCACTTATCAGATTTATTTTTCTGTAGTGTCTTCTTAAGAAATTTTACAACATCTTTCTCCTAGAAGTGTATGAAACCAAATCTCTGACACTAAGCAAACCGCAATACACACCTGGAGCTTTTGTATTTTACATCTGAGAGCTGATCTTGACAGTTTATTTGTGTCTTGCCTAAAATTAACTTGCAATAAACTTAAACAGCTACTTTGATTATACTGCAAAGGTAGGGACCCAAATCAGAACCTCACTGACAGAGTGTTTTATGGTTCTTTCCATCCAGGACCACATATAAACGTAACTGTTGGCTTTCTCATTTGAAGACAATAAACGTGAAGCAGATGCTTGCAAGTAAGCATGTGTTTAAGTACTCTCTTGTTTCCATGAATCAGAGCATAAAGATAGTAAAAGACCTATTTAGATCCTTTATCCCCTTTCTCAGACCATGTGCAGTTCACATATGCTTCCCTCATGGCAGATTTGATAGGATTTTTTTTTTTCTTTTTC
>WEIU01012876.1:554399-576448 GCA_013389925.1 Aegithalos caudatus | reverse complement strand
AGCAGCCGCAGCAGCCGCAGGAGCCGCAGCAGCCGCAGGAGCCGCAGCAGCCGCAGCAGCCGCAGGAGCTGCAGCAGCCACAGGAGCTGCAGCAGCCGCAGGAGCTGCAGCAGCCGCAGGAGCTTACCCGGCGATGGCGTAGAGCCGGCCCCGCAGCACGGTGGCCCCCACGTAGCAGCGCGGCGTGGTCATGCTGGTCACCGTGGTCCAGGAGTCGGTGCGGATGTTGTAGGCCTCCACCGAGGAGAGGTGGGCAGTGCCATCGAAGCCGCCCACCACGTAGATGTGGTCATTGAGCAGAGCCACGCCGGCCCCTGCGGAGACAAGGTGGCACAGACACAGCCACCAGCGACCCCAGGGCCTGTTGTCAGAGGCTGAACAGGTCAATTCCTCACTCTTCACATTTTTTATGCTTGTACCTCCCCCAAAAGAGCTGGTAACCATGTCTCCTGTTGTTGTCTCCTGTATGATACATGAAAACATCTCACTCCACTAAACACTGCAGACTCTGTGGCATGGGGGGCCTAGGCAGCACAGCAGCACAAGAGGTTTACCTGGGCTGACACCTGACCACAGGTGTGTGAGCAGAGCAGCACCAGGCCCGCTCTGCTGGCAGGCAGCTGGCTGGGACTGTCAGCACAGAGACAGGTTCCTCTGGTGTTCCTGACTCCCTGGTGTCGCTCAGCTCCTGGCTGTGGCCTGGAGAGTAGCTGCACACTGCTCCATGCAAAGCTGGAGGAGGGATTTCCCTGACATTACTCCTCTGGAAGACAAAATGAAAACTGGTTTCTACACTGTTGCAGAGGCAGAGATGGCTGGAGCAGCTGCCTGAACAGGTGTTCTCGCAGTGAAAGCAGACAATAATATGCTGCTCCAACTGGGAATTTATGAAACGAGCAGCAAATAATCCCCACCAGCCTTGGTTCCTTCTTGGCAGCCCCCTCTGGTACAGCACTGGAGGACACTGTGACATTACCATGCATTCAGTGGCCTCAGGGACTCCTGCAGCTGAGAACACAGCCCTGTCACCACCAACATGGAACTCTTGCACTAATGAATGTCCTGAAGGAAATGAGCCAGCTTCCCTGCAGTTCTAGGGCATGGATCTATTTCTTTACAAACAGGGTATAAGAGATTTTCTGTTCCACTAAACACATCCTGGCTTTCCCTGTCTGTCCCTGCTGAGAGCACCAGAACAGCTGGGAATGGCCAGGCTGGCCCCGTGGGCTCTCCCAGAGCTTTGGCTGAAGAGCTCAAACCAAGGCCTAATCAGGGAAATGGGTCCAGCAATGCAACATGGCCAAAGTCTCTGAGAGGTAGCCTGCCTCCCAAATCTGTCCTAAGAGGTGAAAAGAGACAAGGAGGAAATGATCTCTGTGAATAAAGCCAAGATTATTACTCTTAGTCCTGGTCTTGGAATTCAAAGATCCACACAGGGATAACTCTTAGAAGGTTTTTTGGGGGCAAAGTAAGTCCTACAGGGTCCAGGGTCACCAGGATGGACTTAACTGACACCAGCATGAAAGCTGCCAGTCCCTAAGGTGTGAGGAATTAGGGGTGTTAGTACCAGAGTGGCAGCACAAAACCTTGGGCAAAAAAAGGCCCTTGGGCATACCCACATTTCAGATCTGGGTGCTCCAGGTCACAGTGCCAGGGAAGGAGCCAGGTGAGCCAGTGCTGGGGTCAAGAGCCTCACAGGTTCCTGCTGGCTTGTGGCACCAAGGAGCTCATGCTGCAGCCAAGGCACAGCTACTAAAGCCCCCAGCTCCTGTGGGGAGCACAGACCTGGGAAATGCCTGTAGAAAGCTTTCCTTTGAACTCTGCTTTTGGTCTTGTCCAAAGTCAGCCTTCTCTGGTGCCCAAGGCAGACCCACCAGAAAGACATCTGATCCTCAAGCTTCCTAGAGATTCCTGGATTGGTCTCACACAGTGCCTCTGACCTAGAAAAACCTACAGATTTTATGCTGTGTTTTATTTGTATGGCCTTCCAGGATGTGGAAAGTGCCCAACTCCTAAATCAAACCCATTCTTGGCAGATGAACCAACACTTAACAGGAATATCCCTGTCACAAGAATATATATTTAAAGACTGGGGTTTTGGTGAATGCCACTGCAGGCACAAGAAAGCTGAAATGTTTTTGGAACAGAGCCCAGTTTTATTGAGTACCCAGTACTTGTCCCCAACCAGCAACACTGCACAGGGATCATATGGAGCAGTGCTGCCTATGCTGACTGTTGAGGGTCAGGTACTGAAAGAAGCAGAGAAAAAGCAATTTCCAAAGGGATTTGGAAGAGATTCTAAGCACATAACTGTAAGCACTAGGAGCAACACGGGTGTGGAGGCACAGAGCAACCTCCCCATGCACACACAGGCAGCCAGGGCAGCCCATCAGCACAGCCTGGAGTGCAGGGCAGGAGGCACAGCAGGAGCAGGAAGCCAACACACCTGGGCACACAGGAGCTACAGGAGCCCCACAACAGCTCCTCTGAGAAATGAAGGAGAGCTTAAACAGAAAGATAATCCAAAAGTAGGATTTAAACTGTATTTTTGTCCTAAATACAACTGCCAACCTAAAGCTTGGACAGAACACCAGGCAGAGAGACAAGTTGGTGGGGGATAATTATTGTGTGACTGCCCCATTTGTGTAACCCCACTGCTGGGTGCCACTGCTCTGGCAGTGCTGCCCTGAGCAGGACTCAGGTGAAGGAGCAGCCTGGCAGGGCACACCTGCCTTCACCATGTCCTGTGCAGCTGCCCTGCACTGACCCAGTACTGTGGTCAGTTTGTGAGCTCTTCTCCATGCCAGGCACTGTTCCTAGATGTGGAAGTCACACAGCATTTCATCTCCCTCCCTGTAACCTATAACCCTGTCACTGCAGTCCTCTATAAACACCTTGGTATGGAATGGAGGCATGTGAAAATCAGCATTTCTCATGGGAATTCAAGCCAGTAAAATCACCCTTTCTCAAAGCCAACCCACCCACTAGGACCAGCACATCCTCCAGGGCGGCAAAACACCCCAGCAGTGACTGCTCCCTCAGAGCAGCAGGAGACACAGTGACCTCAAGGCACTGTGGGCTCTTACCTGAGCGCTTGGTGGCCATTGGAGTGACATTTGTCCAGTGTCCAGTGTGGGGGTCATACCTCTCAACAGAATTCAGGATGTTCAGCCCATCGTAGCCTCCTGAAACAAAACACAGGAGCAAGCCATGGGGCTGACCTGGGGAGAATGTTTTCTGTGCAGAGAGTAGTACCGTGCCTGGTGGCCCCTGAGCACAGCATGGCACTGCCATCAGCACAGCCCACCCTGCTGGGGCAGAGGATCCTGCAGCCAGCCCAGAGCCAGCTCTGCCCTCACACTGCACTGGGCCGTGTGGGAGAGCATCACCTCCCCAAGCCAGCAAACCAGGCCAGCCCCATGGAGCTGCCTCTGAGCACACTGAGACCACTGCTGGTGCAGCCCTGCAGATTGCAGATGTGCAGCTCCCAGGTCTGTGCTGCAGCTGCACGAGGCTGAAAGGTGTAGGCTGGGATCTCTCAAGAGCTGTTTCACAAGCTGATACTAAAATCTCAGTGCAGCCCCAGCAAAGGAGCAGTGTGCTGCCATCCACCCTGGGGGACAGCACGAGGAAAAGGAATAAATGTGGTTGGTTTATGGCCAGATTCAAGGCCAGGTTGGGCAGGGCTTGGAGCAACCTGGTCTAGTGGAAGGTGTCCCTGCCCATGGCAGGGGGTGGTATGAGACTAGTCCCTTCCAACCCAAACCATCCAGTGGTTCTATGAAACCAGGGCCTAAGATCTGTGACTCCCCAGGAACAGGACTGCAACAGATGCGGGTGCAATGCTCGGCCTGCCTGGGGCCTAGAAGGTGACCCATAGAACAAGCTTCAGAGTGCTTTGTCCTCTGGAAATCTCACTGTATTCACGGCTGGTGTGGTGTCTGAAATGGAAATGAGTGCTACAGGAAGAAGCTGGAGAACAGACAGCTCAGGATACATTTCTGGAGAATCGTTACTTTGTGTGGTGGAGGTGCACCCACTGTCCCATGGCTACCTGCTTAATCTCTGGGCATTTAGACGCTGCTCTGGTCACAAAAAGCCTCAGCTGGCATTGTTCATCTTCCAGACTTTTGCTATCCCTCAAATGCAGTGTAACTTGCAGTGTGCAGCATTCTCTGCAGCATGTGGCAGCTGCAGTCCAAGCCATTGTGATGGAACAGTGAAGTCATGAAGCAGTTACTGACAGAGCTGTGAGTGCCCAGTGAAGTTAAACCTCTTCTAACACAGATGTGACAGCTTGGGGCTGCTCAGGCAGCACCTGAACTGTCACTTGGCTACAGAGGCAGACTGCACAGCTCCCAGAGGTGCTGAGGGTACCTACCCAGGCAGTAGATCACTCCATTGGCGACCACCAGCCCTGCTCCCTCCCGTGCTGTCTGCATGTCCCCCAGCATGCTCCACTGGTCGATGTTGGGGTCGTAGCGCTCCATACTGGTGTGACGGCGGCTCCCATCGAACCCACCCGACACGTAGATCATGTCTGCAGTGACAGAGGTGGGACACAGCCACTCAGCCATGCACACGGAGCACCAGGGCCCTCACACACCGGGCAAAGCTGCACCGTGGACTGCCAACCACAGAAAACAGACCGTGGCACACTGGGAGCCAAGGGGAACCCAGGCTCCTCAGCCTGGGTCACAGGCCCTACAAACAAACACAAGTTCCATCTGGCCTTTAAATCTGCTTCTTGCTGATGGATGAAAGAGAACACACACAGTCCAGCTATTTTTTTCATGCTGCACTGAAACACTGCCATGCCCAAACCCAAAACCTGCCCATGGTGAGCCTCATGTCAGTACCTCCCCAAAGTCCTCACTCCTTCCCTGCAACTATTCCAGTCACTCCAGTGCTGGATGTCACAGCTGCACTCGGTGTCCTGTGCTCAGTGTTGCCTAACTCTGTCACCACCCTCAGAGCTTCCATAATCTCTCACAGAGCCCCTTTCCCTCGGTTCAGGGATATGTGCTGCAGGAATGCAGCGGAGGCAGAGCTCCTCTCAGGATATGTGGGCAAGTTTTCCATTTCTGCATCCCGCTGATGAGAAGGCAGAATCCCAGGCTCCCCTCCTCCCCCAGAGCCAGCCCACTCTTCACATACCAGCTCAGGGCATCTCAGGCCAGAGCTGAACAGGCTGTTCCACCCTGGCAGTGACCAGGACGTACCTCCAAGGGTTGTGGCTCCCGCCAGCCCTCGCCGCACGTTCATGGGAGCCACGGAGTACCAGATGCCATCCTCATCCGAGGTGTAATCCAGGCACTCCACGGAGCTGAGCCGGGAGCGGCCGTCGTAGCCGCCGATGACGTAGATGCGGTCGTGCAGGGACACGGTGGCCACGTATCGCCGCTTGCGGGTGATGCTCTGGGACAGCAAAGCAACACCAGCTCAGAGACAGAAACAGCGCTGGGCGTGGAGACCAAGCTCTGCTCTCCCTCCCTCTTCTGCTGCTCCCTTGGGAAATGGCCCACTGCCCCAGAGCAGGCAGCACTGTGGAATTAAAGCACGCAGCCTGAGTGACTGTGCCTGCCTCCCCCTGCCATGCTCTCTTCTTGGGACTATGTCAGTCCGCACTCAAATACTTCGCACTAAATGTCATTTCTCCCGTGCTGCTACATAATCTTTGATGTATTTGGGACATTTTGTTAGCCTCCCACTGGCTCCTGCAGACACTGGTAATGGGAAAAAAGTGGGGACTCTCATTTCATGAAGCTTCTAGCCTCCAAAAAAGATCAGAATGTTGGAACACCAGGTGATACTGAGTTTGCCCTGACTGGTGATGTTAAAGAAGAGGCAGTTCTCCACCATTTCACACAGATAAAGGTGATTTTAATTTGGATAGAAATACTCCTCAGTGCAGGAATTCTCTCTTCCCATCATGCTCCAAAACACTCCAGGCAGTGGGATCACGCAGCAGCCTGAAGACTGCACTGATTACACTGTTCCTATTGACATTCCAATTATCATCACTAACCTTAAAGCTTAACACCCCTTCACTAAGAAACATGATAGTTCTCACTCCCACAACCAAGATGTGGGTCTCTGCAGGCTCAGCTGATCAGGTCTATGACAACAACCCCCTCTCCCCCTCAGTCACTCTGCAAGCTGAAGTGGTTTCAGCACTCACCAAGTAAATCTCTAAAGAATTTCTGTCAGAAATCCTCAGCAGATTGCCCAGGACAGCCCAAGAAGACTTATTGAGCTGCTGCTGCAGGATCAGTGTTTGCCCAGAGCCTGGTCAGCCCAGTGGTGGTCAGAACCAGTCCCTTACCGGCAGGAAACTCCACTCCTGGGTCTTGGGGTCGTATTTCTCCACCACATCGATGGGGGACTGCTGGCTGCCGAAGCCGCCGATCACGAGCAGCACCTCGTTAGCTCCTGAGGCACAGAGGGACAGCAAAGCCAAGTCAATCCCTCCACAACCAAAGGGTCACCTCAGGGGAACAACCTGAAGAAACTCTGAGCCTTCCCTGGCACAAAGCTGCCTCTAAATACCTGTTTTTGTCTCGGCTCTAGAGAAGGGACCTAACCTGGCTCACACCCTCTTTGTGCTCGGCAAGGAAGAGAAAGGAGAAACTCTTCAGAGCATGTGGCAGATGACTGACTGAGGTGTTAGGAGCTGGAGGAGTTAGGCTGCTGGAGGGCTGTTTCTCCTAACATCAGAGGCACTTTGAGAAGACAAGCTGCCTCAGACAGGTGCTGAAATTCATTCCTTTATCTCTCCTTTTGTATCCTTTCCACTGTTTTTCCCAAACCTCTCACCACCCCATAGAATCTGTAGGAGAATGGTACCTTCCTTGCAGCCCCCTCACAACATGAAGTCTCCTCTTGGTTGCAAGAGAGATCCAGACCTGATTTAGGAGACTTTGTTCACCAGGTCACTGAGAAACAAGTCAGGCTGTCTGAAGCTTGAAAAACTAATTAAATATCTTCCCAGGAATTGTTTTTAAAATCTTGTGTATTTTCTTTTGAAATTGCCTTCCCTCTACTTTTTTTTTCTCTGGGATGAATTCTCTGAATTTTTGTGATTTCCTCCATGACTGTTATTAACAGCTGTGACCTGGAGAGTTTTAAATTCCCTTCTAATCACTTCCTGGAAGGAGGCTTCTGTCTCAGGTTTAAAACATCTCAGCATCCTGTTGACTCCCTGGGCCCTTTCTGAAACAGGGAGTTTATCACTAGAATTCAGGACTGTCCAGCCTTTCATTGCACAAGGACTGAACACCAAGTATCAAATATTTGAGAAGACTTTGTCTGTCACAAAGCAGAAAAGCTGCCACCTCAGATGAAGAATAATATAAAAATAACTGGGAAGGATTCACTAGAGCTCCAACATCTTGGAAAACCTCCTTTCCAGTAAGACAGCTAAAAGTGCAATCGCTTCAGTTCCTCCCATGCAAAGTTAATACACGCCTTGATCACAGTTTGTAAGTGACACATTGCTGATATCAGATGGTATGGAATCAATTAAAACAGCTAGGGCTGAATCCAAAGGATGAACCTCAGCAATAATGTGTAGTTTTAATCTATATAATTAGACAACAAACCAGTTTTTTAATGTCTTTTTTATCAGGTGAAATATTTCAACTAAGAATAAAATGAAATGCACTTTTCTAAAATCACAGAATCACAGAATGGTTTGTGTTGGAAAGGACTTTAATGCTCATGTCATTCCACCCGTGCCATGGGCAGGGACACTTTCCACTGTCCCAGGTTGCTCCAAGCCCTGTCCAGCCTGGCCTTGGACACTTCCAGGGCTGGGGCAGCCACAGCTTCTCTGGGCACCCTGTGCCAGCGCCTCAGCACCATCTCAGGGGAGAATTTCTTCCCTAGACTTCCCCTCTTTCTGTGTGAAACCATTCCCCACTGTCCTATTGCTGCAGTTTCTGATAGAGTCCCTTTCTGGCCTCCTTGCAGGTCCCTTCAGATACTGGGAGGCTGATGGGAGTGACAGGCTGAGTTGAAGTGCAAGTCTTTGAAATTGGCATAGGAATTCCCACAAAATGTGCTAAGGCCTGGACTGTAACAGCATAACAACATTCTCTTCAGGCCAGAAAGTCTGATTTGTGTCTCTGACAAACCTAATCTGCCCTCCTCCTTTTGTGGTTAAACTGCTTTCTGTCCCCTAAAAGAGGCCACAAAGGGATTTTGGGGTCTCTCTCCACCACACCTGCAGCAGCACTGGAGAACACACAAGGAAGATTCCTTGCAGGAAGAGTGGTCCATGCTGGCACTGATGCCAGTGCCCTGGGAGTGCACCAGGACACAGACATGGCACAGAGTCTGACAGAAGAAGCCAGTAAAATACTCTTCCTTCTTCTGTAGGTCATTCCTACATTTATGTTGCTCTTGAGCACTCACAGCCCTAAGACAAGCATTTTCCAAACAATTCAGTGACCATGCTTGGTAGGAGTTACTGAAATAAAGGAGGATATCGTCATTTATTTGCTTTAACAAGGCTAGGGAGGGAAAAAAAGCACCTTTGAAGGGGAAGAGGGACATCTCCATCTCGCTCCTTGCATCTTCCCCTGTTCAATTCGCTGTGGAAACTTGTGTCACTGTAAGGCAGCCGTCACTCACCTCACAGTTGTTTTTTGGATTCTGACACCTGCCTCTTCAGACAGGAAGAAACTCTTCCCACAGTTCTTGCGCAGCTGCATGCTGGGACAAATGTATTTGCAGGCATCAGCAACTCAGGAAACTGGTTTTAAGGCCACAGCAGGGGCCTGGGATTAAAGGCCATCAACTACTCCCCACACTGGCACTAAGCAATCGTGCTCTGTAAAAGAGGCACCTCTGTCCTTTGCTCCAGTCCCCTCTGTGTCCCCCTGGGTACCATGGGATGACAAGTAACTGCTGTGAAGAGCATTAACACAATTACAATGCACTAGACAAGGTGTCTGGCACAACACTGGCCAGTGCCCTGGCCCCTCTCAGGGTCCTTCCCCCTGCTGCTCACCCAGACGTGCTCGTGTCCTGGGTCCTTGCATCTGGCTCCGGAGCTCGGGCCGAAGGTGGAATTTCTTGGCTTCGTCTACGAGGTCTCTGCACTGCAGGCTGCAGCGAATAAAAGGCTGGGGAGAAACATTAGTCACTGGTACATGCAATGTATTTTAAGAAACCTCAGAAGAACTGTCCTAAAGCCAACTCTCATCAGCTCAGACAGCATGAAAAGGACTCGTGTGCAGGTCCTGGTGCAGACATTGCACGCAGGGAAATGTAAAGGCAACTGAAGACCAGACTGCAGCTGAGAAGATCTGGCTCCATCCTCACAGTCTGGCACTGAAGACTCCTTAAGGGAAATGGAACACTAAGGAAAAGCCACTTCTGCTCCATTTAAGCCAGCAGAAGTATGACTAGGAAGGGGAACTGGTAGTGAAATCACACTTGATCTGCCCCACATAACTTGTCCTGCACCTGCCATTGGAGAAGAGAGGGGGAGCACAGCACAACAAAACTGTTCACCTGATTTACTGCCCCGATCACTCTGCACATGGGACATGGAGTTGTGAAGAGGCAACAGGAGCATTGAGCTCATGTTGAAGACTGAGAGGCACACAAGGACAGCCTCATCTCCTTGCACAAAGCTGTGTAATTCCCTTCCCTAGCCAAGGGCCTGGACCAACCTCCCATCAGCTCAGCCCTCATTTTCCCTTGGGGGTTGGGTGTACATGCAGCTTCAGTAAGTTCAGATTTACCTCTACAGGCTCCTGGTGTCTGTGTGACACAGCCACAGGGGGCCAAGGCTCCACTCCAAGCTGAGGATGTGCCACCAGTGTGTGGCACTGCCAGACTGGACAGGTCACCCTGCACGTTCACTCTGAGAGCTGTACACACTCTGTCTCAGGCTGGACTTGGAACAGATCTATTTGTTTTGGTACCAGTCCCTTTTCCATTAGCTTCAACTTCAGTTTGAAGTGAGCCATGACAATCTGACTGAACACCCTTTAGCTCTGGCATAACCCAACAAAACAGCCCATTAAGTTGTCCTGATTTAATAACACCCAGGATGTATCACATCTGAGATGACTGTTGCTAAACCGGCCTTTTCCTGATGTAGAGAAATGTCTGTCATTCACCATTCAGCACCTGTCAGGTAACAAGGGATAGTAATCCCTCAGTACATCCTATCACCATTTAACCTGAAGGCTGGTTTGACCTTCCCTGGGCCTTCCTCTGAAATCTTGCCTGGGGTCAGCATCACTTCCTGTCTGGAATTAATTTTGCACTGAAAAGTTTAGTTGACTCTCTGCATCCATCCCCATTTTGGGCTGCCTCTGCAGCATCCCAGAACACAAAGCAGCAGCATTAGCCATGGCTCTTGGCTGTGTATTGGTCCTGGACCTATACAGCTGCTGTATTTCTCACTCAGAGGTACTTGCTGGCCATCTGTACTTCAGACACCTTCTGAGAAGCCATGACCTCCCTGAGGTCAGTGCCAGCAATACCCAGCCTGGGAAAGGGGACCTGCCAGTGCTTAGGAGTGAAGGCAGAAAGTACTTGTTGGAGACTGCAACAGATGACACCAGAAAGGTGCTGTGGATATCTGCAGGGACAGCTGACTAAGGGCTCTGGAGAGAGCGCCCTGCGGCTGTGACTGCCGGCACAGCAAACGCCGCTCAGTGCGACAGCAGCACCGCGGCTCAGCAGGGACAGCTCCTCAGCATCACCATCAAAGAGTGACACTGAAAGAGCTTTGGGCAGGGCAGAGGCGGGCAGGGGCAGGCGGCGAGCGCCGGTACCTCGGTGTCGATGACATCGGTAATGTAGCGGGGCGTGAGCAGCGGCATCCGCACGTACTGCAGCAGCTCCGGCAGCGACGCCTCCCGCTCCTTCTTGGAGTGCTTCACCCAGTTGATCACTGCCTCGAACACCGGCTCCTCCGAGTCCACCTGCAAACAGGAGGCACATCCTGAGGGCGTGGCAGCGTAACGGAGCTACTGCCGTGGAGCACGCGAGGTCCGGGCTGCTGCACTGCTTCACAGCGAGCAAGGGAGCAGGATGCTTCAGCTGGGGGACCCCGAGGGAAACCCCCATAAACACTCCCCCACTTTCTTTCCCCTAAACCTGTGTTTGCATGTCCCCCTGCAGCTGAGATCAACAATGGGAAGTCCAAGTCCCAGAGCAGTGAGTGCTACTGTGCAGAGCAGAGCCTGGAGCTGAAAGCTCCATCCACTGACCAGTAGGAACTCACAGGACAGCTCCCCCAGTTCTCTGGAGCAGGAGCTGTGATCCTGCAAAATTCAAAGTGCTAACAAAGAGATGATTAGAATCGGGTTTCCTTTGCACAGTGAAGAGCCTGGCTTAGGCCTCAGCAGCCCTGTGCCTATGCACTGCCCCTCGGACACTCCAGCCAGAGCAGGAACACTTAAGGTATCTTTTTATTTCATCCACCTTTTAAAACTACAAAGGATTTCAGAGTGGAGAATCCCAGGGCATGAATGTTACTTTATTTCTACTGTTTATTTTTATTTTATCATTAGTTTATTTCTGTCTCCATTTAGGACTGGCACATACTGGTGCTTACACCACTTTTGGAGGTTACACTGACTAAACCATCCAAGCGTGATACCTGTTAGAGAACCACACGTGCTTTGGACACCTATGATTACCAAAAGCAAAAGAATTGTAAAAATCTCAATTATATATTACTTAGGCTTTGTTTTCTTTTTGCACATCTGTCAGATCATCCAATGTAAAAGGAAATCAGACATGAATTTATTATCACAAAGTCTGTTAACTGAGATTAAATATGAAGATAAAAGAAGAGCCTGTGATGAAAGGACTGAGCATTCCCACCAGCCTATGACTGGTGTCCTTTGAAGTCCAGTTTGAAGCTGTCAGTCAGAATGGTTTGAATCAGGGAGCCACAAAGGTTAATTACGTAAGGCATTCTTCTATGCCATTATTTTATATTTGTTACAGTGTAATTTGGAATGGCCTCTTTCTCTTGGAATTACAGGGAAAGGACAATTAGAGCTCACAAAAGGAGAGCAGACTACTGTATTGTTTCCAATTTCCCCACCTCCTCTTTAAATGCAATAATCCTGTGTTGATTTATTCCCTCCTGAACTGAATGTCCTCAGATATATTTAACAGTTTTACTGTTCATTAAATCGTTTATGTTTTCTGATAAATGATGAGTAACACTAAGTGCAGGATCACAGTGAGGACCTGTCATTGCACTTCTTGAGCAGCCCAGAGATTTTCTGAGGGTGTTCCCTTACCACGCTCTTGATTCCACACAGCACCTCTCTGCTGGCACAGCAGGAGAGAGATCTGCTCCTTAGTCCAGACTGGTTTGGGTTATTAGAAGGGACTTTAAAGCCCACCCCATTCCATCCCCTGCCATGGGCAGGGGCACCTTCCACTAGCCCAGGCTGCTCCAAGCCCTGTCCAGCCTGGCCTTGGACACTTCCAGGGCTGGGGCAGCCACAGCTGCTCTGGGCACCCTGTGCCAGGGCCTCCCCACCCTCACAGGGAAGAATTTCTTCCCAACATCAAATCTAAATCTCTCCTCTTTAAAACTGTTACCACTTGTCCTATCACTCTCTGTCCACATAAAAAGTCACTCTTCCTTTTTTTTTTATAAGCCCCTTTATAAGCTCTCTTTTCTCCAGGCTGAACACCCCGAGCTCTCCTAGCCTGGCTCCAGAGCAGAGGGGCTGCAGCCCTGAGCAGCTCCGTGGCCTCCTCCGGACCCTCTCTAACAGGTCCACGTGTTTCTTGTGCTGAGAATCCCAGACCTGGACACAACACTCCAGGTGAGATTTCACAAGGACAGAGAAGAAGGGGAGAATCCTCTCCCTTGCCCTACTTGTCATATATTCTTAAGGCACGACAGTGCATGCCCAACACACTGCCTGCTGCAAGGTCTGAACCAGCCCTTCCAATCGCAAGGAATGTCACTTGTCCCAGGCAGATCATCCAAGAAGCTTGGCTGGGTCATTCTGAAGTTCCTCACTATTTTCTGCTCCCAGCCCAGAAGCTGCTCTCAGTATCATCACAACCCACAGGAGCTCAGCCCCTCAAGGCACAAAACTGCAGCTTGTCAACACCAAACACACTCAGCCTCCTCCACTGCAGATCCCAGCTGGAGCCGGGTCCTTCTCCACTGCCTCCTCACATGCTCCTCTCAAGCAGCCTCATTAACAAGGGGATGTTGGCTGAAGACCACTTTCAAGGGATACATCAACAATTCTCCTCTGGCTACCCCTATACTGGCTTTTCAGGAATCCCACCAAAGATATCCCATACAAGCATTCCTGTTCCCCTGAACTCTGAGCAGTGATTGCTTCAAGCCTTCCAACTGCAGGGAACATCAGGTCTCGACAAAATCCACCTCAATAATTAATCAAGCTCTCTCCTCATTACCAGGGAATGTTCTTATTCACAGAATAGTTGGAAACATGTATTTGACAAGTTCCAGTCACATAGCACATCCTTCAGAAGCTCATCTTCAGGGAACTAAATCTCCCTGTAACCCCCTGCAGAGTCAGACCACCCTGCACCATCCCAGGATTCCTTGTGCTGCTGATCAGCAGGCAAACAGCAGTTAAAGCTTGGGGCTATTTCTGAAATGTAGGCATTGAGACAACTTACCTTCTGCAGGGAAAAGAGGGAATGAAGGGCCAATAACTCTGCAAAGGGAACTAACTCACTGTGATTCACTTGCAAGAAACACTTGTGTGACGACAAATTCTGACAGAGAAGCTACATGGTATTGATAAAATGACAAACTAGCAAAAATAAAAATAGACGCCTCTTGAAAATTAAATTTCAAATTCAGGAACTGTGTGAGGAGTCCACCCCAGGAGTATGGACTAATTACTGACTGGTTTCAATGCTTTATTTCAATGCTTTGCACAGTAATGGTACTTTTCAGGTTTTACCTGAATTTCATCACACTTGATGAGCTTTTCAACCTCTTCTTGATTTAA
Organism: Aegithalos caudatus; assembly: GCA_013389925.1. Taxonomy (NCBI): domain Eukaryota; kingdom Metazoa; phylum Chordata; class Aves; order Passeriformes; family Aegithalidae; genus Aegithalos; species Aegithalos caudatus. Next base: position 562,454 of record WEIU01012876.1, on the reverse strand, counting down.
GAGGATAAACTCTTCATGCTGAACCACCTCTGGAAAATGTTTCTGGCTGAAGACCTCTGCAGCTTGCATTAGATCCACACAATTGTGTGTCTCAGCAAAATCCCGAATGCCCAAACAATTTGATGGATCCAGCTGGCTTTCTAGAAACTCACAGCAAGCTTGTTTCACACCTACGGAAAATTGGAGGGGTGAATGAGCACTGCATGCTTACTATCAATCCACTGCTTTGGCAAGGGCTTCAAAAAAGAAAGTTCTATGCAATAATGGAAATCCAATTCAAATAACAGGTAAAAGTACTGCAGAAACACACACATGTATGTATTGCTTTGGAGACTGTGAATACACTTGGAGCAGCCAAGACCACGTGTTTGGGCTGGTTTGAGCTCTGGCTGCTCTACGAGCTCTCCTAGCCTGGCTCCTCTGATACTAGGAAGACTCCAATGTGAGTTGTACTCAGCTTCGTGGATTATAAATCACTAATGTGTCTGCTAGTGGATGTGGCACCAGATTTCCATGTCTATGATAACTTTTGGGTAAACTGTCTGGGATTTGGGATAATTGTCCAGGATAGCCCCATAGGTGCATGGGCAATGACAACAGCCAGTCTGTAACTGACCCAGACATACTGTGATGGCAGGTCAAATTACATCTAGGATTGCTTATTATAATAATGTAGCTGAGCTGTAACATTTATGTGCTGTACAGCTCGCAATTCCTCCTGGAAATACTCCTGCAGAAGTACAGTAGCCCAAAGAATGGAACCTGTTTTACCATTTTGTTTTGCACCCAAATCCGTTCCTCTGCCAATGAGACCACAGTGCACAAGAAAAGAGAAGTTTGACTTAAGTTCTTATAAATATCATTGTTCCCTGAGTTGTTCTTCCATGCACAGAGGGTCAAACAAACCAAATCTCTAAACAGCAGCAATGATGCAATTTGTGCTAATCCTTGAATTACCTTTCAGCTGAAGCAGACATGCTGCTGGCAGCAATTCTTGGACGTTTTCTACTGTCACATGCACAGTTTCTGTATATACAAAGTCCAGCAGGATTTCCATAGTGGAGGCTGTCAGGCCCTGGATATCCACACAGGGTTTATCTTTCTCTGAGAGCTGTAAATTAAAAAGGAGACACAGCTTTATTTTTCATTAATGTGATCAGAAAGCCCACAACACTCAGCAGGTTTGAAAATAAGATCTGTCAGAAGTTTCAACAGAGGTCCTTTCCATTCTGGTGCTCACTGAAAAGATATAGGGAAGAAAGGAATTTCCCTACAGAATTCACTTATAGAATGAGTAAGAGACAAAGTTCTTTATGGATCAAAAGGACATTCACACTGTACAGTAAAACTCTGAGCTGAGATCTGAGTCACAGAGATTTCCTGTGTAACCTGTGCAAGACAACTAAGCTCTCTCCTCCATGCATTTTCTTGCAAGCTTTACTCCAAGGGAATTCCTCCCTGAGCTGGATGTGTGTGACGCTGCAATTCACATGGAGTCCCCACCTAACTGCTGGCCCAAACCAGGTTCTTTTACCCGGTGTGAAGGAGGCCAATCCACACCCAGAGTTCAGGTATTTGATTCATTTTAGTTCAGCACAGAAAAGAGGGCTGGGGGCCAATCCCCAAAGCCAGCACATGACTGCCAAAACTGTTAACTATTTATACATTTTAGCAAACAAAGGCATTAATGTTCACTGGCTACAAGCTACTGAGTTCTCTTATTGATTAGCCTTCTATCTTCTATTGGTTAACGATTTCCTTGCTTCTTATGCTAATTAGTCCCATGCTCAGTCTTTCTCTTCCTCTGGGTCAGGGGACTTCTGGAGTTGGTGGCTGTGAGTCAGCAGTCACAACATGCCCCTCCTGGAATGACCTTCTACCCATTTAGAGCTGAGTTCAGCACACCTACTGAGCTGGCTTTACCAATTTCTTCTTTATTTTGGGAGTATTGCCAAGTGTCTCTGTGGCCCAGAAATTTGACATCTCTGTGCCCCTTATCAGTAGGACATCCTTCTGCGTGAGCTTTGGTAACTTCCCCCTGGGCATGTCCAGCCCTAAAACTGAAAAAGTCAGTTCTTGTGCTGACAAGTAATTTTCCTTTCCAAAACCAGGACATCTTCACCACTCTATAACCAAGCCAAAGAAAAAAGCTTTCTCAACTTCTCTGTTTCCTGATTCATTCTTCAAGCTTATGGTGAACTTCATTCCAAAAATGAAGTAAAATTACAGTTTTTGCAGTGATGGCACTTACACAACCAGACTTTGTCCCCTGACTATTTTATCACCTCTGTGATTAATTTTGGAATATTTATTTTTTCCAAGGAACATTATCCTCTCAGCGGTCAGTCTTTGGGAATGGCAAATTCCGTGAATCCATCAAATTTGCACAGAACAGATTATATTTCACAAAGCATCAGTTTTGTGGTTCGGTGCCTCCAGCACAGAGCTGCTGACAGAGCACCTGATGATTCCAGAGCAATGGACTGGCTGGTGGGCTCACTGATCACACCCTGCACATTGCTGCCAGCTCAGCATGGCTGCACCTCAAGAGATAATGATCTTCCTGTGGCACGCTGCAAAACCAGCCCCTGACTGCTGGAGCAGTCAGCACCAGTGCAAGCACAATGCAGATCAAAGTCCGTGGCTTCTCTTGCCAAGAATGAGCCCAAAGTTGGTACAGCCAGTTGGGCAGAGGCTCAGGGAGCAGAAAGCATGGCCAAAACACCATCACTGAGCTTCAAATCTGCTACAGCTGGGGAAAGAGGTGATACAGAATAGCAAAAATAAGAGCAGGGGAAGCTACTCCTGCAGAGGCATCTGCTGGGACTGAGCCCTGCCCATGATGCAGATACACTTGCAGGAGAGAAGTACAGGACGTAATGGTGACCCTCAAAGGAATTTGAGGGAAGATGCCTTTCAAATCCCTTGACTCAGTGAACAAACTTTATGGTTTCCAAAGTTGGAAAGGAACATCAAATTACCTTGTCTGACCTGCTGTGTGACAGGCCGGGCATTGCATTCAGAAGCTAAAACCAGTTCCTGCCTTGGGCCAGACAAAACATTCCCAAAACAAGACTAAGCTATTTGCACCACAAAGGGACACAGATGCCACCAAAGTTCAGAACTGATCAGACAAGGTGTTCAGATGATTCCAATAAGCAAATGGAGATACAGACCATGAACATTTAGGATCAAAGATCAAAACTTCAATTGACCTCCTGACAGCTGTAAGCATCAGTCCTTCACACATCAGCCTGGAGCTGGTAAAGAAGCTCCTGACTCAGAATCAATCAACCATGCACACACTCTCTTTCTATTGCTGACCACAACACAAACCATGAGGACAACACTAATACCATACAGATAATTACTTCCTGCTTCCCTTGCATTTCTGTCACACTCCACTACTTGATTGTTATTTTTCTCAGTATGCCTAAAAGGAAGGAAGTATTTAATGTAACTTCAGCTAATGTGTGTGATGCAGAATCGGGATCCTAACATCATACCTTAAAGAAGGATCTCAGTGTGGAGACAACTCGACTCTGAACACAGAATCATGGAATGGTCTTGGTTGGACCTTCTTTGTCAGTGTGAAGCCATTCCCCTTTCTCCTGTAACCCCAGTGAAAACAGTCTCTCTCCATCTTTCTTGTTGGTTCCCTTCAGGTACTGGAAGGCCATCCCAGAGCCATCTCCAGACTGAACAACCACAATTCTCTCAGGCTTTCAGACTCATGAGACTCCGAGCTGAGCTCCAGCCTGTGTGTGCAGCATTGGAAAACTGCCTGCAGTGCTCAGTGCTGGGCTGCTGGGACACAGACAGTCCCTCGTTCATCCATGCAGCCACATGCTTGTACTCACAATGCAAAATGATGGTCATGTAATGCTAACCAACACACAGGCCAGGCACCTTTCCTCTGCACTGTTTACTTCTGAGGTTGTTCAGTGGCACCAGACACATCTCTGCATCTCTGCTGTCAGAATTTCAGATCCCTTTCCCACTTTGTTAATATCAGAGCTCTGTTCACTCTTCCTGAAGGGAGTAACGTAGCCAGGGATTGATACTCCCTCATACAAGCACATTTCTAACATCACAGGCAGTGTGCAGCAATACAGATCTCAAAATCAGCTGCAGCATCCAGAAAACAACTAAGGAAAGTCACTTTGAGGCCTCAGGAATTTTACCTCAAGATTCCCAAGCTGCTGAAAGCCTTAAGGCAGGGGCTGCAGGCTACAGCTCCTTTGTGAAACACAATGTTGCTTCTTCCATTCCATCCATAAATCATTGTGCTGGGTTTGGCTGGGTAGAGTTAATATCCTTCCCAGTGGCTGGCATGGGGCTGCATTTGGGATTTGTGCTGAATGTAAGGACAATAATGGAGCTGTTTTTGTTATTGCTGAGCAGTGGTCACACAGAGCCAAGGCTTTGCTGCTTTTCATACTGCCGGGCTGGCGAGGGGGCTGGGGGGGCATGGGAAGCTGGGACAGGTGACCCAAAGTGATCACAGGCGTGTCCCAGACCAGGTGACATCACACTCAGTGTTCAGGTGGGGGCAGGAGGAAGGAGGGGATGTTTGGAGCCATGCTCTTTGTCTTCCCAAGTCACTGTTAGGTGTCATGGGATGGCTGAACACCTGCCAGCCCATGGGAAACAGGGAGCGTATTCCTGGGTTTGCTTTGTTTGCACATGTGGCTTTTGCTTTCCATATTAAACTGTCTTTATTGCAACCCATGGATTTTCTAGCTTTTATCCTTCTGACTCCTCCCTGATCCTGCTGGTGGAGGAGCAAGCAGGGGCTTTGAGGGGCTTGGCTGCTGCCTGGGGCTAAACCACAACAACCATGTAGGAGAATGGGTCTAAGATTTTGCAACTCCTTTCTTACCCAAGGCTACTTGTTGTTTGTGCCTTTACTAATGCAGATACACAAAAGTGCACTGGAATAAACCCCAATTTCTTCTCACAGGGGAAGAGAAATGCTGGCATGACAGTGGTACTGTGTGGCTCACTGAACCCTGGAGAGCAATCACAGTGCAGGCAAGTTGACTACGTAAGAACCTGGAAACACCAGTTGTTTACTTTCAGAGTAATATTTCTCTGTTTTGGGGGGAAAGAACCCTTCAATCTCTAGAACATAGCCTCCAAGAGAAGACAGAATAGTTTCTTTCTGAGGTGGAGCCAATGATCAGCTCTTAAAAGATCCCAAGTTACATTAACTTGGCCAAACAAAGACAAATACCAGTGCACAACCAAGATCCAGGGGAGATAAAACTGCTCTGCAATTTTCACTACAAGGAACAACCCTGCAGGTAAAACTGATGGTGTTTCAGTTCTCCCACATTGCTCAGCACAGGGGCAAAGGAAAATGTTGTAAAAAGCCTGGGGTTCATCAGGAGATCAGTGGCTTCTCCTCATTCTGTAAAATGGGAACAGAAAACAGGAAGAAATTAATACTAAGCTAAACTGAGAACTTTTTAAAACGTTACAAGTCAGAAGTGAGAGAAGGAAGGAAACCTGAGACACAGAGAAGCAAAGACAGTTCTTTATGACAACAGTATCTGCTGACAGTCTCAGTGTTGTACTGGCCATGCATAGATGTGACACCAGGCACACTGTGGCCTAAGCCCAGGATGAAAAGCCAGGAATGCCATGGCATAACCCCAAGATCAATTCTGAACAAAGCCTCGTGCAGCCTGGCCCAGCAGTCCCCAGTGCAGCAGGAGGCAAGGGAGGGAAGTGCTGAGGGAGTCCTGGCAGGGCCTGCAGTCCCTGACACCACACACACTCCGAGCTCCCTGGAGTCCCAGCCTGGCCAAACCTTGCACCCACAAATGCCTGGAGAGTGTCCAAGCCCTGTCCCATCACAGCCCCGACACACTTGTTGCTGACACACACAGGAAACGTGTCCACTCTGAGGCTTACCAAGCTGCTCCTTCCTGGAAGGAAGCTCTCCCACAAACACTCTGTAATTGTGTGCCCCTTGGCAGGTTGGTCACTTTAGGGTTTCCATAACAAAGAAACAAGTTTGGAAGAAACACAAACTAAACAAAAGAAAAAAAACCAAAAGACCCTTAAAGAAAAAGCATTGTGGGAGCACGAAAGAGCAAGCAATTCTGCCCTCAGAATTGTGCTCAGTGCACAGGCATTTTCCCAGGAAGAATTTAATTTCCAAAGAGGATTTAGATGTCTGAATGAAGGTCACTGTGATGTTACAGTTAACATGACTGTAAGGAAGCAAGGAGAGACAGCTCAGCTCAGACCCAAGGCACACCAACCCCCAGCCTTTGTTAGCAGCCACAAAGAACGTTCTGGAGCACAGAGAGTGATTGGATCTCTGCACACTGCCTAGACAAAGTCCAGAAATCAAAAGCACTGATAGGAACATGGAGGCAAACCCAGAGAAGCAGAGATACTCTGCTGTACTGCTGAGCATCTACAGCTACTGGAGAACAGAGAACTTCAGCCTCCAGGGATTGAATTTGTTTTGTCTTCATTTAATTACATTTCCTTTATGCAGAGAAAGAGCACAAACCTGAGGAATTTACAAATTTCATGAAGATATGGACAAAAAAAAAAAAGATACTGGTCTGTGGTCAAGCCACAGATGCATCATTTTGGTTTCTTTGCACAGGACTGTAAAAACTGAGACACCTGCTGCCCTGACAGCACTGACAGCAGTGGGCACACAGAGAGCTCTGCCACAGCCTTCATGCCTGGGTAAAACAAAGAAAAAAAAAATCATTCTCTGCTGCAATGACTCTTGGGCTGGCAGGGAGGGCTTTAGGACCCGTGAGCTACTTAATAATGTTTCTCCCTGCTAGCGGGGAAGGTGGTAGGGTAAGGAAAGCATCTTCCATAAGAAAAAGCTGCAAAGATTGACTCAAACTTATAAAGACAAAGCCAGGCAAAGCATCTGACGTTTAACAGTGAGTGCCAGTTCCAGCTGAAGAGGTGCCTGTCAGTGACTCAGGGAAACTGCACAGGTAGTGCAAGTCTCACAGGAAGGGCTGAGAGCCAAGGTGCTCACAGGTGAGATGTGCTGAGTGCAGCACCTGGGGCTCAGAGCCACCCCAGCCCCAGTGACAGCTCCATGGCAGGACACCAGCAACAGCCCAGCTCCCAGCCAGTGCCAAGGGGAGCCCGGAGCATGCATCAAACGCCCTCCCTTGCACAGAAAGGGTTGCCCAGACTCCCCAGCACGGCTCCCACAGTCAGCACCAGGGCAGGAAAGATGCCCAGAACCACGGAAACCACAAATGACCACTAGAAAAATAAGTAAATGTATCAGAACTCTCCCGCTTGGCAGAGCAGCCTGGCAGCTCGCTGGGCACAGGGTGGTCACAGCAGACCATGAATCAAGGCCACAGTCCTTGCCACAAGCTCTTAACTCCCCACAAGGCCACAATAAAGGCCTCTGGGGCCACCGTAAGAAGACACAGTATCACCTCGAAGGGCTCCATGGCCACCAGGACAGAATCCAGAGGGCTTCAGGGCCAGCATAGGGGGGGATCACAGAGACCCAGGGCCACCAAGGCGGGGACCTGGAGCCCACAGAGAAATCCAGGGCCACCCTGTGGGGGTTCCTGATGCACCCAGAGCCACCGTGAAGGGATCAAGAACCACAGCGGGGGTATCCTGAGCAACCACGGAGAGTATCCGGTGGACTTCAGGATCACCACAAGGGGATCCTGGGCCCCCACAGGGGGATCCTGGCCCAGCTGCTGAGCAGCTCAACACAGAACAGCCCAAGCACTGGGCGGCCCTGCCTCCTCCACCCACGGAGCACCCAGGGCCGGCGGCAGCACCGACCTCGCTGGTGAACATGGCGCAGAAGTAGTCGCTGCAGGCGGCCAGGACGATGCGGTGGGCCGGGAAGTCCTTGTGCTCCACGCGGAGTGTGACGTCGCAGAGCGTGTTGCTCTTACGCAGGGCGTTCATGGCGTTGAGGATGGACTTGGCGTGGGAGTTGGTCATGATGTCCTTGGGGGGGGCCATGGCGCGCGGCACCTGCGGGCACAGCCAGCACGGCCACATGGCACGGCGCCCGCCGCCGACAGG